>ML784079.1:281670-327957 GCA_009831015.1 Picea engelmannii | reverse complement strand
ATGTTTTTTTGGGTATGTTGATGTCGCAAAATGGCATCTAATGTTGCCATTTTGTCTCGAGCATTGTAGGCCTCGGATAGATCTTTCCAACGAGCTATCATACGCCTAAAACGGATATCGTATGCAAAATTTACGACCCCGTGAAGTTGATGCACCAACTTACCCAAACGGGGCCCACATGACTTTTGGCGCTTCATCTCCCAGGGTTAGGTTTTTGGATGTTTAGGATTTTTGGCATTCCTGTTTATTGTAAAAGGGCCTTCAGAGCCTCATTGTAATCATCTTCTCACGGATGCGAGTAGCAATCACATCTCTTCTCAGAGATAAGCTACCAGCGCCCTAGATAGTTTATTTCCATTCTGTCTGTAAACATATTTCAGTCATTTGTTATTAATGAAATGAAGTCTTATTTCCGCTGCATCTCTGCGTTTATGTGTATTTCTGTATTTCATTGTGTTCCTACATAAATCCGGATCAATTCTAGAAAACCTATGCACCAAAATTAGAAACTATCTACACCAGTCCAAAAAGCATGAAAAATTAGTCCAAATATATAAAAAAAAGATGCTCGAGAAAAAGGAGATCAGAAGCCTGAGATATGACCTGAAAATTTTGTCTTCAAAACCCAAACTGTCAATGCAGAGGGGGTGGAAAATTCAAACTTCACCTTCCACCAAATTTAGTAGAATTTTTTCCAAACTTAGAGAAATCACCAATTGTAGAAACATCCAGATAAATTAGTGAAATTATCATTGAATTTAGCGGAACTATGCCAAACTTAGTGAAATCGCCAACTATAGAAACCTCTAGATAAATTAGAAAAACTACTGCCAAATTTAGCAAAAATACTACCAAACTTAGTGAAACTGCCAACTCTAGAAATCTCCATATAAATTAGTAGAACTACAAACTAGGGGACCGTACGGCTCCCTGGGAAAAATAAAATTTATGAGCATGATATTAGGGTTTTCAAGCCTTCTGAGCATGATGGAAAGGTCATATTTGACCCAAATGCTCTGAAATGGTGGCTCCTTGCCGGATCTAGCAATAAAATTTTGGCTTCAAACCCTCACAAATATTGCCTCCGATGTCCAACTAGGACAAACCGAAAGGAAAATATGGCTATTTTGGCTGCTTTTGACTCAATGGTGATCTCAAAATGTCTCCAAGAAGCTCCGAAAAAAGTAGCATTTGGTAAGTCAAAAAGAGAACCCCCCTAAACACTAGTGTTTTCTCCACACTTTTTTTATTCTCCAAATCATTTGAGGATGCAAGAGATCAACATACTCATGTGCTTCAAAAAAAATATCTCTACACTCATTTGTATAAAGATTGTTAATACACAACTCATAATCGCTTTGATACCATGTAATATTTGGATAAAAATCCACCCAAGAATGCAAATGAATGAAGGAAAGCAAATCTAGAAATCAGGAATGAGAAATAATAAATTGTATTATACTCAAGAGAATGCAAAGCATACAATGAAAATGAGATGCTCATATGAGAGATATGGGTGATTATATATGGGATTTACCACCTAAGAGACCAAAAACAAAATCAATATGGGATAAAGTAAAAAAATTCCTAAGTAAACTTAACCTAGTGTGAAGAGAGATAAAGTTGAAAACTAGCTAATAAAGAACTAGATAGCTAAAGAACCCTATTCACACTAACATGAGGCAATGTAACATTGTGCGTAAACACATTGTGTTGAGAGTTGTGTGGAGCATGATTATAAGAGTAAGCTTTGGGTATAAATAACCAATGAACATAATCACTCTAATTATCTAAGCATCAAAGATATTTTCAAATATATGATTACATATGTATAGAAGATATGAGTGTTCAAAAGCTTGATTGAGAAAACCCCTAATTATTTTCCTTTTGCACAAAAAAAAATTGATCACTATCTTGTATATATTATACATATGTATGTATACATACATTTAAGAGACGAGTATTTAAATACTTAATTAAGGAAACCCCCTAAGTATTTTCCTTGTGCACGAAAAACAAGGATGATCATTGTCTTTCTCACACACATGTATGTATATTATGTATGTATGTGTGTATGTATGTTTTCATGCGTGTGCATATTATATATGTGCACATGTGCACATGCACACACACACATCCATGTAGGTTGCCAAGGTAATTATTTTATTATGGGTGGTGATCTCAATTTGAGCTTGTAGGATGGAGGTTTGGTGGATGTGAAACTAATAACTCCAAGTTCCACATGGAGAAATAATGGGTTGGGTAGTGAAGATGTGTCCAAGTGTTCAGATAGATAATTGCAATTCCTAGGTTGTAAGTGGAGGATGCTTGGATCACAATCCAATCTTGTTGTAGTTTACGATGTAAGATGAAAACCCCTTGTGTTAATTCAAGTTTAATCCTATATGGCTGGTCAAAGAAAATTTTCAAGCCATGGCTCGAAGGGAATGGAATATTTTTTATAATAAAATGGAATTCCTTTCCAATATACAATTTTCATATTTATCAAAAGATGTCAAGGGGTGGTCTCAACCTAAGTAGTATAGTGGTTTAAAAAATATAAACTTATTAAAAATCTCAAGATTGATATCGATGAGTTATTTGACAAAAATGAATGTGGGATTTTAGTTGTGAAGAACCCTAGAGACTCAAGGAATTAGAGACTAAGAAAAATATGCTATTGGAGGATAGAAGAAAATTGTAGGATGAAGAGTTGAGCCACTTAGTTGGAAATTGATGATGAGAACACTAAGTTTTTTCACCAGTTTGCTAGTTATGGAAAAATCTATAACATCATATTCGAGATGAAAAATGTGCAAGGTGAGGTGGTTTCAAGCTTTAAGGAGTTCCCTGAGTTGGGGTTTCATCATTTTGAATCTATTTACAAGGAGCTCATGGGAACAAATATCAATGAGATTGTAAATACAAGTTCATTTTTTCCACATTTGGTGATGGAGAAGGATAACTAGAAGCTATTTGAGTAAGTGTCAAAAGAGTTATTTGTTATTTTGTCAACTTTTTAGAAAGACAAAAGCTCAAGTCTTGACAAGTGGACAACAAAATTTTGTATTATTTATTTTGGGATCTTTGGTGATGACTTATTGAGGGTAGTTGAAGATGTGAGGTTATTAGGAAAAGTATTGGGCTCTTTCAATTCTTCCTTGATCCATAAATTTGACAAGCCTAAGTCTTTTGAGGAGTATATTGATTTCACTCTATAATTGTGTCCATAAGATAATTGCTAAAGTGTTTCTTTTCTGACTTACAAGGTTTTAGAGTATCAAAATTGGGGGTAAGTAACTACTCACTCATTTATTGTTTGTGGACGATGTTCTACTTTTCTCATTGAATGACATAAAAGTATAGGGAAGAATGCTTGAAGATATCATTTAGATGTACAACAAGGAAAATGGTACGGAAATTAACTTCCAGAAAGTTGCTATTTGTTTCAATGCATTTAATGAGGAAGTAGAGTGGTCATTGAAGATGTTTTCCCACATTAATGTGTTGCTTATGTAGGATGATTAAAGTATTTGGGGTTTATACTTAAACTCAGTGTTTATGGAAAGCGATATTTCCAATGGTTATTGGGTAAGATAGAAAGAATAATTAATTTCTAGTGCAACAAATGGCTTTCCTGGGGTGGCAGATTGACTTTGGTAAAGGTGGTGTTTATTATCAGATAAATCAGTAGGTGCAGACACTAACAGATCTCCCTAGATCCACCTGGATCTATAACAAAACAGGACAGGACACGACTCTTTCCCTAAGTTGTAGTCATTGAATCTACTAATAAGAAGGAATGAGTGACATACCTTTATATCGCTTCCTTAGGTCTCTATTGTTCCCGCTTTGCTCTAGTGCTCTTGTGAAATCAAGTCTGATACAACACAAAAAAAATCTAAGTGAAGATAGCAAAGTATATTCAATGTCAACCTATGCATATGATCAAGGAGTTATGCAATAAAATAAGAGTAAGTTTATGGCAAAGGGACATGTCATTGTATTATATTAAATGAAAGTCGAAGATACAACCGGATCGCCTTGATGTCGCAAGCTTCCTTTTAGTGACCCTTGGTTCCAACACAGACACTTGCTCTACATTTGCATGAAGAAGGTCTAATGCAACCTGATAGAACAAAAAGAGTCTCCAAGCTTCTATCCAAGCAGGGTTCTTCATACAATGCTTTTACCAATTCTTCATCTAATATTGCTTAACCTTTTCCATGAGATACCTTTCAATATATAGGAGAAGGAGAGATGGTTACATGGATGAGGATGATCCCACTAAATCTGAGAAGTCAGTGGGATGCCAACCATGTGAATGCCAACTCATTTTCTAGAACATCCCTTTCTAGAAACTTTTTGACCTCTTCTCCTTTTCAATCTTAAAACAAGTTCACACCCTATCTATAGAGAAAACTGCAAACAGTTTGCACCCCAAGTGTGGGTTGCCTACGAGAATGGAGGATTTTTGCACCCTGTAATATAGGCAGCCTGTGAATTCATCTTGAAAATGTGTTTTTGGAAGAAGACATCAATCACTTTTCTCAGGCAAAAAGTCCTTGTGGGAGCCTGAGTACATCACTAGTAGAGACATCACCAGAGTAACCTAAATCATGTGTAACAGAATTCCCCCAAAAGTATGAGGCTAGAACTTATGATAGCCAAAATACTTTGTAAAATGTGTGTGTGTGTCAGAAACAAGGAGTGCACCTAATCGGAAGCATGTAAACAACCAAGCATTTGCAGAATATAATACCAGTTCTGAGGTAGGCATTTCCATGCTCAGGTCACAAATGAATGGAATCATAAATGTATGTCATGGCCACCAATCATACACCATGGATCCATGTCATCAAAATGCTACATAGCCACAAGGAATGCATTGTGGATCTATGTGAGAAGACTTGAATTAAGATATAGCCACGCTACATACAAAGTGGATCTATGTGTCGATACAAATCATACATACTCCATCACATCCTGGATCAAAAAAGATGAGACCCAGGGTCTTCAATCCTGTCACCTGAAAGTATGAATATAACCATGTGATTACATGTGCTGAAGTCGAACATGGTAGAAACCACTCGATTACCGGTCATTGATGAAAACCGTTAACAAGTGCGAGGGAAATCACCATTGATGTCGATGACTCCCAAGGTACCAAAGTACAATCCGAATGAATGTGAATGAATGAGACGAATTCGAGCACTCGGAGGAATCTCTCGATCAGGGATCAATGATGTGAAACCCCTGTCGAAAGAGAAGAGGCCTGCAATTAAGGCATGCAGGTTCCAAGGTACTAAATGATTTCTATGTCTTATTTCTGGATAATGAGTTGGAGTCGACAAAACAAGACTCGTCACAGGAGGGCCTTGATGTATCCCCCATCAATGACATGAAACAAGTAACAAATTGTGAGGGCGAATCAAAGTATGGACAAGGGTTGAAACGGACGTAGGGAAGGCCGACAGAGTAAGAATGGACAACTACAGATGGCAGATTCAATAGAGGGCTTGTTTGACCTTCTCTTGAACATATGAATGACACGACCAAAGACTTGGCATCACTGACTCAAAGACAACCCAATATATGACCTTGTAGCAAGTCGAACAAGAGACAAGTGGATTTCCCAACCTGGATTCAAATGACGAATAAGGGGTGTCATGTTCAAGAGAGACACTTACTTCCATTAACATGAATACGAAAACACATCCCTTTCCCAAAATTTCCCCCACCATTTTTGGCGAGTACCTCTTTATTTTTACACAATCTTGAAGAGGATAACATATGCTTTTTGATGTAAATGCGACGAGTTCCTCAGAGTATATTTAACGAACCCTAGGAAGGAGTGGCTTGTTCCCATATGGGCCTTTTGATGTTTGTTTTACGAGTCAAAAGAAAGAAAACTCAGGATTTTTTCATGTTTTGAGAGTATAAAAAACACTTAAAGAGAACTCTCCCAGTTCCTTTTTTCGTAAATAAGTTCAACGAGACCGAAAAAGTGATAAACTATCGCTCGTCGAACATTTTCTTCAAATACTTTAACGAGCGTCAAGAGAACAAGATCATTCGACAATCTTTTCGTCTTTATGGAGCATAAAAAGAGCTTAAAGGATACTCCCTTAGGTTCATCATTTTTGTGTTATCATGACGAGTAAGAAATAACGAGAAAAAGTATACTTGGTCATGTTCTCATATATTTTCGAGCACGAGAACGAACGAAGACTGAGCTTGAGGTTTTTTCTACAAAAACCCTAAAAACGTAGTTGTACATGCGACAAAAAGAAAAAACACTCGTACCCCCTCGTTCGGACTTTGAAGTTTCCATATCTGCAGAAAACCATACTCACAAGGCTATTAGGGAATTAGGTTTTATAAGAAAAACAATATAAACAATATAAAAAATAGTAAAAAGTGAATAAATATGGGTAAAAAGGGCTTTTTACCATTTCATTGTGATTTTGCCAAAAACTTGTCCAACATACCTCATTTTCCCCCAAATTTATTTGCTCGATTGCAAGAGGTAAAAGTGATCATTCGACGAGTCATTTCATCCAACGAGGTAAGCTCTTGATCCTTCAACTTTTCCATGGTTTATTTTTAGTTTTTATTGGCAATTTTTTGGGTTTTGATTCCATTTTAGGGTTGAAACCCACGCCCAAGCATTCTCACAAGTGAGCCTTGCAAGACCTGCGAGAATATAAGATTATCGCAAATGGCCTTTAGGGTGCCTACGAGAATCTCGCACTGTGCCAAAGGCTCACCTGCGAGGGTCGAAACATGGATTTTAAAGTTAAGTTTTGCTCAATAAAAATTATGCAAAAGTTTGAAACAAGTTGATGACTCTTCTCTCATGGATCTTTTGTAGGTGTTTGACCATCACAATGTTGGAGTGGCAAGAAGGAGAACATGAGGAGGATGATTCCATTGCTGGGAATGACCCGGGCACAGTCGCTTCCCTATGAGATTGTGGGCTCTTGAAATTCTTCAGGATTCTGGGCATGAGAGCCCAACTCAGATTGTTGGAATACCTGGTCCACATGTGGGACATGGACCAACAATTATTTCATGTGGGAGTCTGCACACTGACCCTAGATATTGAGGATATCTATTTTCTAACGGGGTTGTCATGGCACGGATACCATGCTACTTTGACTGGTAGTAGAGGTGGTGGCCTCCCTATGAGTGAGTATTGTCGCCAGTATTGTGTTCCCGAGGCAGAGAGAAGCAAGGGTAAGGTTGCTATTCGGGGGGTCCAAGATTTGACCCTACAGACCATCTTGTTTACTATTGCATGCATGGTTGGGAGCGCAGATCCGCACATGGCTCTCCTGAGCTATTTCCAATATGCCATAGAGTGCACAAAGCCTCAGGTCTTCAACTGGTCGAATGCAGTTTTCTGCAGTGTGAAGAGACAATTGACGAAGTGTAGAAAGGGTGACTTGAAGCAGTTTGGGTACGGATAACTTTTGGTGTCATTCTTCCTTGAGAGGGTCCCACTACTGAGACTACAGGTCGGTTGGGATTTATCGGCCCCACAAGATCCGAGGATGCTAAGGTGGTGAAACCTCATGGCTCGACATGTTGCAGGGCCCATAATCAAGTATAATGATTCATGTTTTGACTAGTTGTGGCCCCAGATGCTGATGATTGAAGACTACACATATGCTAGTTTGGATTTTCGAGGGGATCTAGATTTGGCCTTGCCAGAGGATGCTCAGTGGGGTGACTTAGGTAAGAAGTACACATTTTGTTCTTTTTAAATGTTTTTGCAATTTTTATCATATGAAATGTTTTTATGTTTATCCAAGAACTAATCAAAAATTTATTTTTGATGACACAGATGTGGGGCCATATTGACCTCCAGGAACATATCCTATTCAACGGAGAGGAGAAGCGGCTCCAGTGGTGAGATGGGATGTCGAAGACTATGAGGAAGTGGAGTAGAACTTAGAGGGGTTGACTGCGGATGTCTCGGATATTGCTATTGGGGAGATCCAGAGACATTACCAGTGCCATACTATGGGTGTGTCCAAGTCTCTCAGTCGACTGCTTCGTAGGGTGGCCCGAGCAATTGTGTGTTATTGTGAGCATCATCTGTGATGCTATTTTCTAGGAGCTATGGACTTTGTATTTTTGAGATTTTGGTCCTTGGACAGAAACTTTTTGTAAAAGCTTTTGATCGGTATATACATATATAGGGCTTCTACCAGCTTATCTTGTGTTGTGTTATACATGTAATGTGTGATTGGTTTATAAATGTCCCAAATGTCTGTCTAACACATAGTTAGCTAAAGCATCAATCAATGTATTTAGACATCTAGGAATGTGCTGATATTTGATATAATCAAAATAACGTTCCAAGAGATGAATTCGTAAATATACCCATAATAAAGTAGGACTTCGAATAGCATAGACATTACTTAGTTGTAGTACTACTAGCTGCGAATCGATTCATATAACCAGGTGGCAGACACCAAGCGAAATAGCATCAATCAACAATTTGATGACGACGCTATATTCCGCAATATTATTGGTCGCACAACCAAGTCACACACCTCGCAGACTGATGAGTTCGTTTGTAGGTGTGTAAATTGCCCATGCAGTGAAAGAAATATTCTGAGTACTATGACTAGCACCATTAGCAAAGCAAATGTGGGGTAGAAAAGACTCCGACATCTAGAAACCAAGCACAACATAAGATAAGTGGTCGGGGGCAGAGACCAAATAACGAAAAAGCATACTAAAGTAACACACAAAAAGTATGACACAATAAAATACAAGCATTCATGCACAAGTGATCTCAGGCATACTACTTCTTTGAGTACAACCCATTTCTAGGTTCACTCAAAGGGATATCGTCGTAGTCTACCAACTCGTAATATCCTTTATCCAAAACTTGTCTGAAGATATAAGGACCTCACCACATAGCTTCAAATTTTTTGTCTCTTCACATATCCCGATCTTGTTCATATAGGAGAACCAGATCACCTTCGAGGAAAATGCATGGCCTGACATGTTTGTCATATTTGGTTTTGACGCATTTCTTCTAGGCTTCTATAACTAGGGTGGCATCGCGATGGGTTTCATCTAATTGCATAAGATACAACAGACGTTCTTCTTTTGTAGAAGTGTTCGGGAGAAGTTTGATGGCTAGCTTTAGGGAGGGTATCTCACATTCAATCAGCAAGATGGCTTCTAGACCATAGACTAACTGGAATGGTGTAAACCTAGTAGCAGTCTTAACGGATGTCCGCTAAGCCCACAATGTTGAAAACAACATCGTGCCAACTCATTTTTTGAATCCCTATCATTCGTCGAAGCATGGTAATGAGGACCTTGTTTATTGCTTCAACTTGTTCGTTGGCTTGTGGGTAATAGGGTGTTGAGTTTTCATGGTGAAGACCCAACTTTTCAGTGAGTTCAGACATAATGAAGTTTCTAAAATGGCTATCGTGATCAGTAACGATAGCCTGAAGAACACCAAAACGAGCAATGATGTGATCGAATATGAATAATGCTACAATATTTTCGGTATTGTCGAATGTTGGCATCGCCTCGACCCATTTCGTAAAATAATCTATGGCTACAATAATGTATCCATGCCCCCCGACCAAGTGAGGGTGACATGTCGTGAAATCGATACCCCATTTTGCAAAAGGACCGATGGAGACCACAGGGTGTAGAGGAGTTGGGTGTGATCATATTTTATTGTTGTATGTTTTGCAAGCATGGCATTTTTGGACAGCAATTATACAATCATTGAATAAAGAAGGCCAAAAATACCCTGCCCGTAAGATCTTTCAGGCAGTTGCATACCCAGACATGTGAGCACCATAGGCTCCAGAATGGCAGTCATTCAGGGATTTCTCGGCTTCGTCAAACATGAGACAGCGTCGAAAAACAAAGTCAATCCCACGACGATAAAGAGTATCATCGAGGATAATATACTGAAAAGTTTGGTAGCATATTCGACGGTGGTTAGTGCTAGACAAATTGGGCTAGAAAGTCCGGGTCTGGAGATATATGATGATATCTCCATACCAAAGGTCATCGGAACTGATCGGGAAAAGTGATTCATCGGATAATGAATCTTCTGCTACATTTTCCGTCTCAGAGCAGGGAAGGTCGCATATCAACTCGGCAAAGACCAATGATTTCTTAGACTTAGTGTGTTCGAATTCCAAGTCAAACTCCTGGAGTATTATGATCCATTTGGAGTATTTTCCCCCTAGCAATTGACGTGTAAGAATGTGCTACATAGGGTTGCAGTTATAAATCACCGTAGTTTTGCGTAAAAGGATATAGTGCCGGAAGCGTTGAACAGCTTGGATGGTTTCCAAGGCCAATTTTGTTATCTGATAAATCAGTAGGTGTGGACACTAACAGATCTCCCTAGATCCACCTAGATCTAGAACAAAACAGGACATGACATGACTCTTTCCATAAGTTGTAGTCATTGAATCTACTAATAAGAAGGAATTAGTGACATACATTTATATCACTTCCTTAGGTCTATGTTGTTCCCGCTTCGCTCCGGTGCTCTTGTGAAATTAAGTCTGAGACAACACAAACAAATCTATGTGAAGATAGCAAAGTATATTCAATGTCAACCTATGCATATGATCAAGGAGTTATGCAATAAAATAAGAGTAATTTTATGGGAAAGGGACATGTCGTTGTATTATATTAAATGAAAGTAGAAGATACAACTGGATCACCTTGATATCACAAGCTTCCTTTCAGTGATCCTTGGTTCCAACACACACACTTTTTCTACATTTGCATGAAGAAGGTCTTATGCAACTTGATAGACCAAAAAGAGTCTCCAAGCTTCTATCCAAGCAGGGTTCTTCATACAATTATTTTACCAATTCTTCATTCAATCTTGCTTAACCTTTTCCATGGAAAACCTTTCAATATATAGGAGAAGGAGAGATGGTTACATGGATGAGAATGATCCCACTAAATCTGAGAAGTTAGTGGGATTCCAACCATGCGAATGCCAATTCATTTTCTAGAAGATCCCCTTCTAGAACCTTTGTGACCTCTTCCCATTTTCAAGCTTAAAAACAGGTTCGCACCCTATCTATAGAGAAGACTGCAAACAGTTCGCACCCCAAGTGTGGGTTTCCTGTGAGAATGGAGGATTTTTTCACTCTGTAATATAGGCAGCCTACAAACTCATCTTGAAAATGTGTTTTTGGAAGAAGATAACAGTCACTTTTCTCAAGCAAAAAGTCCTTGTGGGAGCCTGAGTACATCACTAGTAGAGACATCACCAGAGTGACCAAAATCATGTGTAACATTGTTAGAAGCAATTCCATTCTATTGGCATTCATTGGCATATATCCCAAAGGGAGTTTTGGAGAAAATTAGAAGGACTTGTTTCAATTTTTTATGGAGATCCTAGAGTGATAAGGTTGGTTTCTACTTGGATAAATAGAAAACTATTGCAAATCTAAAGGAGGAGGAAGGTTGGGGTTTAAAACATATTCATCTATTTGTGTTCAAATATTTGGTATCCAAAATTCTATGGAATCTGATCACCAAGGAAAGTTTGTGGAGGAGAATAATTCTCCAAAAATATATTGCAAAAAATACCCAGCTAGATTAGATTAGGAAATAAAGGTAAAGAATTGTGAATGTATCATATTAGCGGAAATACATGGTGTTATCCTTCCCAGTAATAATGGAACATTCAATTTGGAGAGCGGGCAATGTCACTCGTGTGAGAATTGGGTTAGATGTCATCATGGGTTGTGCAACTAGATATTCCTTCTGCTAGGTTTTATTCATCACTTACATGTACTTGGCATTTTTACACTTAATCAAGTGGTGGACTTGGATACTACTAACATCAGGAGACAAGGTTGGAAATTTTCTATATCTTTGGCTATTGATGGAGATTTTTTTATTGCTTGGGAGGATTTTTTGAATCAACTTAAAATATAGCATATTAGAATTAGAGATGATAGTGACTGTGTGGTTTGGACTAAAAATAAAGTTGTTGGTAGATGTACATCTAGAATAGGCTATAATGTGTTGTAGGTCAATGATGTGGGGGAACAATGTTGGTGGTGGTCAAAGATTTGGAAGGTCAAATTCCCAAATAAAACTAAACTATTTATATGGTTGATTTTAAGAGACTAGGCATTGACCTGGGATAAGTTACAAAAAAGGAAAAAGTAGGGGCTGAGTATCTGTATACTTTGTATGAAGGATGGGGATTCATTTAACATTTATTTCTTTAGTGTCCATTTGTTGAGTAGGGTTGGAAAGACTCTGGTTAGTGGGTGAGACAAGGAAATGTGCGACAAGTTTTTTTAGTCGAGGGGTTTTTTCATCATTGGTTCTATAAACATGAATTAAAGGTTTATAGAGTTGTCTCTTCCCTAGTATCAAGGGGTATCTAGCTTGCCCATAATTCCTTAATCTTTGAAAACAAAACTATAAATTCTTTGAGGTGGTTGCACAAGTTTGTTTTATTTTTTAGTCCTTTATACATAAATCTAAAGAACAAGTCCCATGACAAATTGAGGATTTATTGATAGACACGTCAAAATATCAAGGATCTTTTATGGAGCCTCAAAAAAGACATTATAGTAGTTGTGGTATCAACAATATTATTTATTTCTCTGAAAACAATTTTATCAAATTGAAAGCCAATAATTGGAATGGGACAAAAGATTATGTTGAATGTGTGGCCAAAGCTATTAAAATTCACAGTAAGCAAGGAAGTTCAATATCTCTAGGTTTTTGGTGATATACAACAAGTCATCAAATGGATGGGGAATGAATATAATATATTCATTATTGATATTTTTCCTTTGGCTTCTCAATTGAAGGAGATTTCAAGCTTATTTGAACATATCTCATTTTCACATGTCTATAGGGAGTTGAACCATGAAGTTGACTCACAAGAGGAGAGTAGTTCTACATATGTTCTAATGTTGATTTTAGGAAGTTGGAATATTTTTTATGATATTTTTTGACACTACCTAGTGTCTTTATAAACCCTATTGTTTTATATTTAGTCATGATCACATGAAACTTGTTGTGTTTTGTATTGAGTCATGATCACATGAAACTTGTTGTTTTTCTTTAAATATGATTATGATGGAAACAGGAAGAATAGTGAAAAGGGGAGTTCAAGTCCATTGAGATTAAATTTTTACAACCACATTTTTATTAGACAATGGTTGTTTAAAATTTAGGATATAAGGAGGTCAGAATTTGGATTTGGATATTGTACTTTGTCTTAAAAAAATTAATAATCAAATAGAAAAAAAAAATGCATGTAAAATGTTGTAAACTCACTTTTCTTAATTTGACATAGTAGTTGGGTGTTTAAGTGTTATTTTTGTCTCAGGAAAAATAATCTTGATTTCATTCCTATTTTTAAAAGATTACATTTTATTTATATATATATATATATATTAAACATTTCATAATTCCTTAAAAAGAATTCCATATCCAAAAATAAAAAATATATCTCAACATAAAAGCATAAATGTCTAAATTATTAGATAAAAAGAGGGAGTAATAAAAAAATGATATCCTATCCTCTTATTATATTCTTGATATATAATCCTTTAACCATATCTTTTTTTTTTTTTGTAAGTGAGTGTAAGTGCATGTATTACTAAAGGAGGGTTATGATACAAAAGAGGGTGACTCCCTGATTTGCCAAAAAGGAAACTAGACCAAAGGTTCCCGAGTTGTGTTTTCTACAATAAAGCAAGGGGTATGACTCGACTGCCACCATGGGAAACCAGTCCAGACCTACTATATCCAGTTTTTTGAAAAAAATAAGCATATCAGACATGAAAAAACACAGAAATTGAGACTGACACTAACTAACCAAAATAACTTGACAGAAGAATAACCAAACACTAGTCCAAGACAATGATGTGTTTCTTTCCTTCATCAGTCTGGCCCTTGTTCTCCTCCTTCTGGGAGATTGTGTGAGTCTTTTCATCTATGTTGGTGCTTTGTTTCCATCGGTTGGCATGACGTCCATGTGATGGATGTAGCGCAGGTAGGGGTGGAATTGAGCAACCAACTGCTATGTCTTGGCTTTTTGTTCCTTCTCGATCTTAGCTAGCAGTTTGGTAATGGTTTCCCGACTGCTGAGGTGGATCAAGATTTCTTTCAATAGTTTCTTGTGTTCCTTGTTGTCCTCTAGTGTGGAATTTTCCCTTTCCAAGCTCACTTTGTTGATCAACATCTTTGTTAGCCATGCCATCTCCACCGTTTTGTGGTAGAGTGTTTCCCTAGGTTACGTGGCTACTGGTTCAGTTATCCAATCCGCTTCCTGAGTCAGATATTCTCGTGATTTGCCCTTGTGTTTTTCTTTTATTTCCTTTTCCTACTGGGTAATGGTCACTTTTCCTTTAGGTGCAACCAGGGTATGAAAGGTGTCCTCTGCGTCTTTTTCCGCCTGTTCCATCCTTGAAACCCGCCAAGGACTATTCGGAGTTTCCTTCCCTAGGGGGTTTCTTTTTTTGTGTGTTCACTTCATTCACACCATCCCTTCTAGTCTATGGTAGCTCCTTTGTTGGATTCTCAACCTGTTCCTGTCTACACAGGTGTTCCTCCTTTCACTGCCCTTGTATCTGTGGTAGCCCCTATAGTGGCGCTCTACCTGTTTGCATCTATTTTTGTTGTTGCTTCTCTTATTGAACTTCCCCTATTGCGGGATTGTCCTTCCAATCATGGTCTGCCCATAGAGGTGAACCTTCCTGTCCTTTTCCCCAGTCACGGTACATATGATCATGATGACTTGGTCATTAACCCTGTGTAGGCCCTTTCCCTTGCTCGTTGGATACCCTACTGTGTGACGCAGACCCTCCCCGGACCTCCAGGTTGGGGTCCACACAAGATCTTATCCTTTTGGCCCAAGAGCTCGACTGGCTCTTCTATTTCCCTTTTGGGAAATATACCCACAACAACACCTTAAGGAATTTCCTCTTTTATTTCGGGATACTGGATTTCGTGAATTTGTGAATCCTGTGGTCGAGCACCTTACCTCTTCGACCTCCGAAACCCGAATTTATGATTTGCCGAAATACAAGTGTCTCGACCTTCCTCTTCTCTTCGTGATTTTGGGGTTTCAACCACCGAAATGCGCTTTTACTATGTTCTCGGGGTCCTCAAACCTCTAAACCCCGAAATGCCAAAATGGCGTCTTCTAAGATTCTTTCAGAATTTTGCGTACCGGTTCTCCTCTTTACTATATCTGTTCTCTCATCAACAGGACTTCCGGTATGCCGAATCCTGAAATGCCGAAACGCTAAGGTTCCTCTTACAAGGAGATCAACGACAGTGGACCTTTCCTCGATCCAACGGTTAGCACAATTTCGTGTACCAGGAGTTCAATACGTCAAGCTCGAACCCTATGTCCTCTCCACCTTCCAGTGTCTGAAGTCCCGAAATGCCGAAATCCTTTGTCGCGACTTCTGATCTCAGGTTTTCTCCCCTGCTATGTCATGATATCTCTCTCTTGAGGCTTCCAAAACCCCGAACTCCAAAGTTTTGAAAACTTAACTTGCTTCTCCTTACTTCCACACACGAAAACCTCCTTTTTGCGTATCAGGGATTTGATCAGCCAAGGATTTTGGCTTGCACTTCGGACTCTCGAACCCTGAAATGTTGAAATGATCTGATGTCCCAATAAGTCAAGATCAATGGCCCTTTATCTGCCTTGCAACTCCTGTATGTCCTACGACTCTCACTATTCCGGGATTTCTTCTCAGAGAATTCCGACCGTCCAAATTTCTTCTTCAAAGATCTCTGGTTCTAAATTGACCCTACAACTCTCTTCTGGAACCTATCCTCTACACAATGGCTAAAGTTCCCTTCTTCTCCTCAAACACCTTGAAGACGCTAACTCTCTTGAGATTTCCTTCGCCAACTTAAGTATCCTTAAGAGATTTATGCACGCACTCCTTGCGGCACTTCTCCAAATATGTCTAAGTATTTGAGTTCTTTTGACTCTGTGCAACTCTTTGCAACAACAGTCTTTCAATCCTCTCCTTGGTTGATAAGCTCTAAACTTCCAACCAGCCTATGTACCCCTTGCACGGCTTCTGTGCCTAACTTGCACTTCTACGGAAAATGATAACAACGGTATCCCTCCTGAGCTTTCAGAGATGAACTCTGAACTCGTCAACGCACTCCTTGCGAACGCTTCACTGCACTCCTTGCGGGAACTTCTACTCAAAAGAGAAACAATTGAAACCCATTTCCCTATTCTCTCAGACATCAAATACTTAATATGAAATCATACATACATAACATAAAAGAAAATGTACAACAAAAAGAGAAAAAAAACAATAGGCATAACATTCAGCATGTATACACAGAAAGTATCACAACACCATGAATCTAAATCAAAGCTTCATATATTAATTTCAGAACTTCTATACATGGGTTCTTCTTCCCTCCCTCTGCTACAGCTTTTCTCTATGCTCTATTATACAATTGATAATGTTACAAATGATACAATATGAGGGTGTCTATAGTCAATTTTCCCTCCTACGCTCTAAACTGTCTAATCTGCATTCAAACCTACCTACTTACATTAATTATGCATAAATGCCTTCACCCACTACAAATGAGAGCAACCGCTCAAGATCTGTTTACAATATCTAAGTGTGATTCCTCTTGACTATTACATTAATGTTTCAAAACATTTCAAAAATGTGTGTTCGTGCTTTCCAGTTGTCTTCCATCTTCGTGCTCGCTTACTGCTTACGATGCTTGCGATGTTCCTGCATCATACTCCCTCGCTTGAAAATTTTCATGAAATCCTATTCATGAGCTCTTGCACAGTCCATCCATGCTTCTGTTCATTCTCCCAACTGGCATCTTCAACTGGATGTTCCTTCTACTTGACCAAGTATTCAAAAGACTCTCTTCTCCTGGTCCTCTTGTTGACTCTCTTGTCAAGTATACTTTCCATCTGTCGATTTTCAGCTACAGGCATTTGTTTAGCCCACTGAACCTCTGTATGTTTACCATCTATTCCTGCTTCTCCAGCTTTGTAAGGGTACAAATCTGAGATATTGAATATCAGTGAAATTTTGACCCCATCTGGTAATTCAATCTCATATGTGTTTGCCCCAAATTTCTTCATGACTCTGCATGGTCCAATCTTCTTCATCTTTAGATTTGTTATATGTTCCCCTTGGGAACCTCTCCTTTCTCAGGTGTCTGCTTCTCCAGCTTTGTAAGGGTACAAATCTGAGATATTGAATATCAGTGAAATTTTGACCCCATCTGGTAATTCAATCTCATATGCGTTTGCCCCAAATTTCTTCATGACTCTACATGGTCCAATCTTCTTCATCTTTAGATTTTTTATATGTTCCCCTTGGGAACCTCTCCTTTCTCAGGTGTGCAAGTATCAAATCACCAACTTCAAACTGAATTTGTCACCTGTGTTGATATGCTCTGTGCTTGTACTCTTGGCTCGAGTTCTACAATCGCTCCTTCACTTGGTTGTGAAGTTCTTTCATTGCCTCTGCAAAATCTTCTACACTAGCACTTCTAGTTTCACCCTGTTCTGAACCCTTCAATTCATAAACTCCCCTAGGTTTCATTCCATAAACAATCTAAAATGGACTCTGCCCTGTGCTTCTATTGATCGAATCATTATAAGCAAATTCCGCCTGTGGCAGAATGTGATCCCACTGACTGTGGTGTTTAGTCACTAGGATCCTTAGAAAATCTCCCAAGCTTATGTTTACAACTTATGTCTGTCCATCCATCTGAGGATGATATGTTGAGATAAATGACAATCTTGTCCCCAACTTCTTCCATAAATTCCTCCATAAATGTCTGACGAACTTGGTGTCTCGATCTGAAACTATGCTCCTTGGTAAGTCGTGAAGTCTGACAACTTCTTTGAAAAACATGTTCACGATATGAGTCGCGTCACTGGTCTTCTGACATGGTATAAAGTGTGCCATTTTAGAAAATATTTCTACCACTACAAAGATTGAATCAAACCCTCTTTGCATTCTTGGCATCCCTAACACAAAATCCATGCTCACTGCATCCCATGGTCTCTCTGGTATGGGTAATGGTTGATATAACCCTGTGTTTTGTCTTCTTCCTTTTGTGTGCTGACAAATTCTACATATGTCCACGAATATTTTGACATCTGCTCTCATTCTTGGCCAAAAATATGAGTTGTTCAACTTTGAAAACATCTTATCATGATCGAAGTGTCCGACCAATCCTCTACTGTGCTTTTCCTTCAACATATTCTCCCTCATGGAGAATTTTGGAATACACAATTGATTGCCTCTGAATAATAATCCATCCTACATCATATAGTTAGTCCATTGACTTCTGTCCTTGAGAATTATATTCTCAGATGCCTCATACGCCTCTTTGAAATCTGTATCATTTATGTACATGTCCTTGAGATTATCAAAACCCAATGTTTTGACTCTGAACTCCTGCATAAGCAAACATTTCCTGCTCAAAGCATCAACAACTTTGTTAGCAGTTCCAGAAATATGTTTAATTACAAAAGTAAAATTCTGCATATATTCAACCCATTTAACATGTCTTTGGTTCATCTTCTCCTATTGAGTTACAAATTGCAATGCATGATTGTCACCATACAAAACGAACTCTTTAGGAACCAAACAGTGCCTCCACTTCTTTAGTGCTTGTATGACCGCATAAAATTMCTTATCATACGTGAAGTACTTCACTTTCACTTCATTCAATTTCTCACTGAAGTACGCGATTGGTCTATCATCCTGGCTTAAGACCGCTCCTATGGAAAATCTTCTTGCATCACACTTGACCTGAAACGTCTTGTTGAAATCTGGCAACACCAAAATTGGTTGTTCAATTATTTTCTTTTTCAACAAATTGAAACTTTTCTCTGCTTCTTCCGTCCAGTGAAAAGATTTATGTCTTTTTTTCACCGTGTCCATCATTGGTGCGCTAATTCCACTAAAATTTCTGATAAATTTTCTGTAGAAACTAGCCAATCCATGAAAACTTCGAACTTCAAAGATACTCTTGGGCGATGGCCAATTCTTAATCACCTCCACTTTATCTGGATCCATTTTCAACTTATCTGCAGAAATAACAAATCCCAAATAAATGAGCTCTATCTTCATGAATGATGATTTCTTCATATTTATCAGCAACTTCTCTTGCTGTAATATTTTCATCACTATAGCCAAATTCTTCAAGTGCTCAGTTTCTGTCCTACTGAAAATCAGTATGTCGTCAAGGTACACAATGATGAATTTTCCAATGAAATCCTTCAAGACTTCATTCATCAACCTCATGAAAGTACTAGGCGTGTTTCTTAAGCCAAATGGCATAACAATCCATTCATACAACCCTTCATTTGTCTTGAATGTTGCCTTCCATTCATCACCTTCTCTCATACGAATCTGATGATATCCACTCTTCAAATCAATCTTTGAAAAAAAAATTGCTCCACTCAAGCAATCTATCAAATCATCCATCCTTTGCAATGGAAATATATACCTGATGGTAATCTTGTTAATTTCTCTTGGGTCTGTACACATCCTCTAGCCTCCATCTTTCTTTGGACTGAGCATTGTTGGAACAATGCATGGACTCAAGCTTTCTCTAACCAATCCTTTGTCCATTAAATCCTGGACCTGTCTCTTGACCTCTTCATTCTCCAGCGAAATCTATCTATACGCTTCTTTGTTAGGTAAATTAGCTCCAGGTATAAGATCGATGTGATGACTTATGCTCCTGATAGGTGGCAACGAACGAGGTAGTTCGTCCATGACTATATCAACAAACCCCTCCAGCAACTTCTGGATTTCTTCTGGTAAATCATCGACCCTTGTACTGGTTAAAATAATCTAAGGTTTCCTCACCACGACGAATTATGTTTCTTCCTTCTTCTTAATCTCTTTAAGACGTTCCTTCCCACTCATGAGAAGTACAGTGTTTCTTACCTCTGTTGTCACTTCTTTATCCTTAATTGGCAACAACATGTGAGTTCTTCCATTCTTCTCCAGGGTGTATCTGTTCTTTCTCCCATCATGAATCACATTCCTGTCATATTTCCATGGTCTACCCAACAATAGATGAAAAACATCCATGGGAATGACATCACATAGTATTTCATCCTTATATCCACCTATTTTAAATTCAACTAAACATTGTTTAGTGACATTTACCTGGTGTCCTTTTTGTATCCATGAAACTCTGTATGGGCTTGGATGTTCAATAGTCTCCAGCTCCATMTTTTCTACCATATCTATAGAAACGCGATTGTATGTGCTACCACTGTCCACAATGACCTTTCATATCCTATCTTTGGTCTTGCAAGCAGTCCGAAAAAGTCTGTTCCTTTGGACTGGATTTTCTACCTCCTTCTCTGGCATTAAGAGAACTTTCCTCATCATCAGTGATCTTCCACCTTCAACATCTTCTGCCTCAACATTTTGTCTCTGTGCTTCAGCAATGTGATTTTCACCTCCTTCTTTCTTCTTATCTGGACATTCATAAGACTTATGCCCATTCTTTCCACATGTGAATCATTTTATTACTCCACCTATGCCTCTTCCTCTTCCTCTAACGTGAGGAAAAGTGTTGTTATCAGCATATTGTCCTCTCTATTTTGGCATACTGCCTTCTCTGTAAGCTTCCACCTCTCTCAGTTTGAGTTTGAGGTTTCTTCCACTCTTCTTTAGGTTTTTTATTCCTGTCTTGGGCAATTGTCTTGCCTCTGGGCTGACTTCTGCCTCGCCCTCTTTGACTTTGCTTTCGGCTCAGCTTCTCTTCAGCCTTTAGAGCCATCTGATAAGCATCTTCCAACGTTCGAATGGTCATCATGATCATATCATCTTGGATGTCATATCTCAGACCATTCATATATCTGGAAACCTTTTCATCATCACTTTCGTGATGACCTACCCTGAGGTTTAGTTTGTAGAGCTCTTTAGTGTACTCTTTCACTGACATCAACTTTTGTCTCAAATTCTGCATCCTCCGAAACAAAGTGATTTGGTAATCCTTGGGTATGAATTTTGCTTTCATTTTCACAACCATTCTATCCCAACTCTTGATTTTTTGCTTGCCTTTGCAGCGTCTGTCAACCTGCAGTTCATCCCACGATAAAGGTACATGTCCTTTAAGTTGTGTGATAGCATGTTTGACCTTCTTGTCTTCCTCGACATCTTCATAGTCAAAATACTTATCCAGAGCTCTAATCCAATCTAGAAGCTCTTCAACATCCAGGTTTCCTTCATATACTGGAATGTCCATTTTTGCCCTGGCACCTATCCTTGCAACAACCCTGAATAGGCATTCTTCTGCTGCATCTTCGGCTGCAACTTCTTCTCCTCCATGTCCATCTTCATTTTCACTTTCAGACTCACTGATATCTCCAATACCGACTGTGCACCTCTGTGCTATTTCCATGGCATCAAGCCTGGCATGTAGTTCACGTATCTCTCTTTCCCTTTCCGGATCAGGTAATTGCCTACCCCTTCTTCTTGGCATTTCCCTTTCCTCTAGTGGATCGGGTTTTTTCCTATCTCTTCTTCTTGGCGGAATGGTTGTAAATATTTCTCGCACCCTCTATCTGCAATATACAAACAAAGAAGGGCTCTGATACCACAACTGACACAGACCCCTCCCTAGACCCGCAGGTTGGGGTCTGCACAGGATCTTCTCTTTTTGGCCCGAGAGCTCGACTGGCTCTTCTATTTCCCTTTGGTAAATCTACCCACAACAACACCTTGAGGAATTTCCTCTTTTATTTTGGGATACCGGATTTCGCAAATTCACGAATCCTGTGGTCGAGCACCTTACCTCTTCGACCTCCAAAACCTGAATTTACGATTTGTTGAAATACAAGTGGCTCGCCCTTCCCCTTCTCTTCATGATTTCGGGGTGTCAACCACTGAAATGCACTTTTAATATGTTCTCGGGGTCCTCGAACCTCCGAACCCCAAAATGTTGAAATGACGTCTTCTGAGATTCTTTCGGACTTTCGCATACCAGTTCTCCTCTTTACTATATTTGTTCTCGCATCAATAGGATTTCCGGTATGTCGAATCCCAAAATGTCGAAAATCTAAGGTTCCACTTCCAAGAAGATCAACGGTGGTGGACCTTTCCTCGATCCAACAGTCAGTGCAATTTCGCATATCGGGAGTTCGATACGTCAAGCTCGAACCCTATGTCCTCTCCACCTTTCGGTCTCCGAAGTATCGAAACGTCGAAATCCTTTGTCACGACTTATGATTTTGGGTTTTCTCCCCTGCTGTGTCTCAATCTCTCTCCCTCAAGACTTCCAAAACCCCGAACTCTGAAGTTCCGAAAACTTAACTTGCTTCTCCTTACTTCCACACATGAAAACCTCCTTTTCGCGTATCGGGGATTTGATCAGCCAAGGATTTTGGCTTGCACTTCGAACTCTCGAACCCCAAAATGCCGAAATGATCTGACATCCCAATAAGTCAAGATCAACGGCCCTTTATCCACCTTGCAACTCCTGTAAGTCCTACGACTCTCACTATTCTGAGAGTTCTTCTCGGAGAATTCCGACCATCCAAATTTCTTCTTCAAAGATATCTAGTTCTAAGTTGACCTTACGACTCTCTTCTGGAACTTATCCTCTGCACGATGGCTAAATTTCCCTTCTGCTCCTCAAACACCTTGAAGACGCTAACTCTCTTGATATTTCCTTCGCCAACTTAAATCTCCTTAAGAGATTTCTTCACGCACTCCTTGCGGCACTTCTCCAAATACGTCTAATTATTTGAGTTCTTTTGACTCTGTGCAACTCTTTGTGACAACAGTCTTTCAATCCTCTCCTTGGTTGATAAGCTTTGAACTTCCAACCAGCCTACGCACCCCTTGCATGGCTTCTATGCCTGACTTGCACTTCTACAAAAAATGATAACAACGATATCCCTCCTGAGCTTTCAGAGATGAACTCTGAACCCGTCAATGCACTCCTTGCGAATGCTTCAATGCACTCCTTGAAGGAACTTCTACTCAAAAGAGAAACAATTGAAACTCATTTCCCTACTCTCTCAGACTTCAAATACTTAATATGAAATGATACATACATAGCATAAAAGAAAATGTACAACAAAAAGAGTAAAACAACCATAGGCATAACATTCAGCATGTATACACAGAAAGTATTACAACACCATGAATCTGAATCAAAGCTTCATATATTAATTTCAGAACTTCTATACATGGGTTCTTCTTCCCTCCCTCTGCTACAACTCGTCTCTATGCTCTATGATACAATTGATAATGTTACAATTATACAAGATGAGGGTGTCTATAGTCGGTTTTCCCTCCTACGCTCTAGATTGTCTAATCTGCATTCAAACCTACCTACTTACATTAATTATGCATAAATGCCTTCACCCACTACAGATGAGAACAACCACTCAAGATCTGTTTACAATATCTAAGTGTGCTTCCTCTTGACTATTACATTAATGTTTCAAAACATTTCAAAAATGTGCATTGGTGCTTTCTAGTTGTCTTCCATCTTCACGCTCGCTTGCTGCTTACGATGCTTGCGATGGTCCTGCATCATTGTGCTACTCCCCGTACATGTTCTTTGGCACAGTGTATGGATACTAGTCTGTGTCAATCCCTCCTGTCTTACATCATTCAGTTCTTGTTGTTTTCCGTCTATACTTTCCCCACAATTCTTACTGTTGACATGACCTTGTTGTTGTACCCTTGCCTATTGTATAATCTGATCTTGCATTGTAATTTATCGGCGAGTGTTGGGAAGTCATATCCTGCATGGGTCCTTTGTTCCCTGCGTTGCACTCCTCGATGTGACCTTCCTTTCTTATGTTTTCGTCACGATATTTTGTCGCTAGTTGGATGCAGTCTATTTTGAATTGTCCATTCAGGATGTTGATCCAGGTAGTGTCTAGTTCCGGTCCTTCCTTGCTAACCCCCTCATTGGGGATTCTGTCCACCAGGCCATTCACTGACCTGCGTACCCAATGCAACTCCACTGTGTTGACCATTTTCATATGCTCCTAGATTTTTTGTAGGGAGTGTGCCAAGTTCCAGTGCCTCTAAACCTTGCCCACCCTAGTGCCATTTTGGAGTTTCTTCATTGTGTTGATAACCAAGGTGGAGTCACCTTCCACGATAGTGTTTATCATCCATTCACGAATTAGAATTCTGAGACAGAGCTCCAGGGCCCCAAATTCCACTGTTTATTTGGTTGAATTCCCCATACTCCCAGCGTACAGCCGAATTATGCTACCACCGCTATATCTGATTACCCCTCCCATCCCTTTCATTCCTGGGTTTATTTTTTCCACCCCGTTAAAATTCAACATGAGGAACCCTGTTGGAGGGGGTGTCCAGTTGCGCTCTCCTATTTGGAGTTGTGGTGGCCGCCCTACCTGTGTGTTGTTGCACCCATATTTTAGGTGGAAATATTCCAGGATGCGGGAGTCTTGGCCTATGAGTTGCACTTTTTCAGTCTGGCAGTTGCGGCTCTGCACTGTTTCTCGTATTTGTGAGATTATTGCTTCCTTGAGTTTCCCTTCCGGAAGGATTTCATTCCTGAATATGTGCCTATTCCTTTCTTTCCGTATTTTCCATATGATCATCCCCGACATGAGATTCTAGCAAAGGTTCACCATTTCATTTTTATTGTAAATCTCCTTCCAGTTGTTGATGGTTACGCTGATGTTACCTCGAGTCCTATTGGACTAGAGAAAGATGTTTGTCACCCAATCCCAGATATTTGTTGTCTAATTACATTCATTGAGGAGGTGATTCGTTGTTTCTTCCTTAGCTTGACAGGGGCAGCATCATGATGGACCTATGAAACCCCTTTTCCTTAGGTTTTCCCAGGTTAGAATTCAATTGTGAAGTACTAACCATTTGAATATTTTGATTTTTTCCCACTAGGGGCTTCCCCAAATCTTTCCCCACTGTTGCACCGAATCTTCTTGGTCCTGTTCCATAATGTAATTCCCCGATTATTTTAGGTTGAATTCCCCACCATTTTTCCTACCCCATCTTAATTGGTCCTCTTCTTCTGAGACTACAATTTTCCTTTTCCCCAATTCCTCCTCCAGCTATTTTGTTATTGTTGATATCTGGTCTCTATTTTGTGGATTGAGTTTGTCCTATATCCTCCATCTATTGCAATCATTTTCTTGTTTCCATTAGTGATGGATTTTGATTTTTCCTTGCGCGGTCATTTCCTGTTGGATTTCCTCCTTGTCTGGATTTTTCATTCTAGGTTCATGTTGCCACGCATCCTCCCAGAATCTGGCTATTTTACCATTCCTCACTTCCCATAAGTTGTGTTTCTGGATCTAGGTTTTGTTGCGCTGGGCTAGATTCCAGATCGTTGATCCCTCCCTTTTGCCCATAAAATGAATTTGATCCTAGTCCTTGATGTTTGGGGCATACTTGGCCTTCTAGAGGTTTTCCCATAGAGATGATTTTTCTTTGACCCATCTCCACCATACTGTGATGTAACCACATGCCTCCTTTGCATATTGGTTTGCAAACCTTCTCCCAGGCCACCAGGGCCCATTTTTTCTTATTTTCCACTCCTCGCCATAGGAATTCCCTTTGGATAGATCTTATTTTTTGTAGTATTCCTTTAGGAGCGGGAAACACTGACATCATATAGGTCGGAATTGCTTGCAGAACCACTTTGGTCAAAACAAGTCTCCTCGCCAGGTTGATGGATATGTAAGTCCAGTTTTTTACCCTCTCCTGTAGTTTGTTGATCACTCCCTCCCACATTTCCATTTTGCATGCTTTGTCTATCAAGGGGATTCCCAAGTATTTCATTGGGAGTATTTTGTGTTCAAACCCCAAAATTTTTGCCAAGATTCTTTGAATTGCAGGGTTGGTATTGAAGAAGTAGATCATGGATTTGGAGTGATTGATCTTCGCACCTGAGGCTTTCCCAAACTCTTCTAAGATTATTTTATAGGATTTTTCTTCCTTGACCGTGGGTGTTCCATGGAGTAAGGTGTCATCAATGAACTGTTGGTGCGTGGATGTAGGGCAGTTTTCGAAAGGTTTGATGTCTATTTTTTCTCTTGTTGTTTTTGCACTTTTTATGCTTCTACTGAGTCCTTCCATGATAAGAATGAATGGGAAGGGTGATAGCGAGTCTCCTTGTCTAATTCTTCTTGTCATCCATAAGGGTTTGGCTGGGGCTGCATTTATTAAGAGTGAGTAACTTGTCGTTGAGACTAAGCTGCCAATCTAGTTGATCCAGTTTTGTGTGAATCCAAAGGCTTCCAAAGTCTTGATCATATAGTGCCAGCTAATTTTTTCATAAGCCTTTTCTAGGTCAAGTTGTATTATCATCCCCTCTCTCCTTTGGAATTTTAGTGTGTGTATCATCTCATGGGCATGGATGATGTTGTCCAAAATTTGTCGCCCTTCTATGAAACCCGTCGGTTCTTGTGAAATCAGTTTGGGTAGGAGAGGTTTCAATCTATTGGCTATGACTTTGGAGATTATCTTGTAAACCACATTGCATAAAGCTATGGGTCTGTAGCGGTATGGGGTTATTGCTTCATTTTATTTGGGGATTAGAGTAATCATTATGGCATTGAGCGCTTTCAGAATGGAGGTCAAACGTATGGAGTCTTGCACCACTTCCCAGAAGGATTTTAAGAATTCCACTGTGAAACCATCTAGACCTAGGAATTTTCCATTGGGCATCTCCTGGACCACTTGGTCAATTTCTTCGTTAGTTATGGGTTTGTTTATATTGATATTTTGTTCCTCGGTAACTAGTTGGGGGATGTGTTGAGTTATCCTTTCTATGGCCTCCATTTGGTCTTGGTTGGATTCCTGGGTTATCCCATGGAAGTGATTTACTAGTATATTTTAAATCTCCTCGTGGGATTCTCTCTCGATCCCATCCTGATCCCGAATTTTCAAGATTTTGTTGTGGGTTCTTCTGGCAATGGTTGTTCTATGAAAAAACTTGGTATTCTTCTCTCCTTCGTTTAGCCACCTGATTATGGAATTTTGGTGCCATAGAGTCTCTTCCTACTAGAATCTTGCTTCCCATTCATGGGTCATTTGGATATCTTCCCTTTTCCAATCCTATGTATATCCCTTGTCTATGCATATTTCCTAGAGTTTCCTCATTTTGTCTTCAATATTGTTTTTCTCTTGGTTTATGTTTCCAAAGATTTCCTTGTTCCACTCCTTGAGTTTATGTTTGATGTACTTGAGTTTCTTATATAGTTTGAACATCCTTGTCCCTTTCTTTAGTTGTTCCTTCCACCACCATTGGTTGATGCTCTCCTTGAAGGTGGGATGTTCGATCCAAAATTTATCAAATCTTAAGGGTCTATTCTTCTGGAAGTTTGCTTCCAATTGGACTAGCCAGTGGTGAGAACCCCCCAAGGGAAGGATGATGTAGTCTAAAGTTAAACCCTACATAATGATGGACTCTGACACCAAGAATTTGTCTATCCTTGTCACTACCTGATGTTGATTTATCCATTTTTTGTTCTAGGTGAACTGGCCATCACTGGTTCTGATGTCCACCATCTCCATTGTGTCAATTATAGTTGAAAATTCTTCCGCATCTCTATCCAGTCTCCTGGTGCCTCCTTTTTTCTCTGCAAGTGTCATGATGATGTTGAAGTCCCCTTCCAGGATCCAATGGAGGTTTCTAGAACGGTATTTTAGGTTTTCTAGGTTTAGGAGCATTCTTCTCTTTTCCTCCAACATCTGGGGTACATACACAGTAGTTCATAGAATCACCTCCATGTTACCTATGATTTTCATGTTAAATGATAGTGTGTGTCTGGTGGCTTCGGATGCTAGTAGATTCAACACTTGTGGGTTCCACAAAGTGAGAATTCCTCCTGCAATCTGTTGTCCTTCGACAACCAACATCTTGTACTTTCTCCATTCCTTTTTGTCGATTTTTTTCCATTATGTCTATAGTTCATTTTGTCTCTTGGATGAAACAAAGGTCTGGTTGTTCCTTCCTCATTCTGTTTTTAAGGATTCTTTGCTTTCATGGGATGTTTAGGCCTCTTATATTCCATGTTATAATCTTCATTTAAACATGTGGGGGGAAGTTGGGAAATAGATTTTTTATCTTACCTGAGTTTATCAGCAGGGCTCCTACTTCCTGTAGGGATACGCTCTTTTATTTTCTGCCTTTCTTCCTTATTTTCTTCTTGGGTCAGAGCTTTGGTTGTCCCTTGCCTACTTTGATTCCTAGGTGTCATATATCCCCGTGCGTGTGCTTCATCCCTATGGATTTTTCTTCCCCCCTTAGGAGGAAGAGGTATTGGATACGATCTAGTTTCTTAGCTGGTACATTGTCTACGCCCTGCCTTTTCCATTGCGCCAGTATGTTCGGGAGATCTATTCCTTCCCTTTCCACAATATCTCTTAGATCATGATCTTTCGTACCTACCTCTCCTAGTGTCATTTCCACGTCTCTGTCTACCTCCTGCATGGGGGTGTTGGCATCTCTGGTTTCTCCGTCCATAGGATTTGTGTTGCCCCCCTGTTCCATCTTATTTCTCTGATTATTTGTGTTCTCATTTGTTTCTTTTTCCCTAGTTTCTTTAGATTTTTCCTTTTCTTTTCCTCCTTCTTCCCCTTTGTTGTTCTTGTCCCACCCTTCTATTCTAGTCCTGGCTTCTGGATTGCTTTCTGTTGGGGCTTTACCTGGTTTCTTCTTTGCTCTGTTTCTATGGTTCGGCTTTGTAAACCCATCCTCATCCTATTGTATTTTGGTGTTTTCCACTTCTTGTTGTTTATTGAGAGGGCATTCTCTTATTAGGTGTCCATGTTCATGGAATATTCTTCATCTGAATGGGATCTGCTCGTAATCGATGTTTTGTATCCATTTCTCATCCCTGAATTACAGGCTTATGGCTTCTGGGAGTGCCCCCGAAACATCCATCTCCAAGGATATTCTTGCATAGGATGTATATCTCCCTCTTAGGGTTGCTTCTGATGTCTTCACGTATTTTCCAAGTTTGCTCCTAATTGCTTCGAAGGTGGATGGAAGCCAGTAGCCTAGAGGCAAGGAGTAAAGCCACAACCATATGGGTAGATTTTAGAAGGCTTCTTTCTCTAGGGAGAATTTTTCCTTCCATGGTTGCATGTACAGTCCTGTTGAGGCATGGAAGTATGACCCCCCCTCAAAGACTTTATCCTTGTCCTCCAGTTTCATGAATACTGCTGTGAAGAAGCCTTTCGAACCTAGGTGGAGTTCCACTTCTCCGCTTGGCTTCCATTGATATTTTATCTAGTTGCGCAACGTTCTTTCTGTGGGCCACAAACCCATGAAATTTCAAATTAGTGCATGCATCTTCATCTGGTCCCTGAAGAGTTTCATTTGTGGATACTCCAGTATCACCTTGGGTATCAGTGTTGTTTTAGGTTTACATGGGGTGCGCCCTTCTACCCCATTGGGGTCCACTAGTTCTTGCGCATCATTCTAGGTTACTCTAGCTTACTCCCCCATGCAATCCCTTTTTTCCTTGTTATTTTCCTGATTCTTTTTCAGTCCTGATCCCGAGGTGCTTATCACTGGTTCCTTGAAACCTATGCCTCGTGGGCCTTTCCCCTTGTCCACCACTACCTGCTTGTATGAGGGGTTTCCATTACCACCCCCTTCGGTAACCATGTTGTCCTCTGTTGTGACCGCGACTATCAAACCCTAGCTTGTTGTTTCTCCAAACCCTAACAGCTCGTGTCATGTATGGTTTTTTTGAAAATATGTTGATGCTTTGTTAAACATCATTGATTTAATTTTAACAAAGGACATCGTGGATTTTTCATGCCATGTCCTTTAACCATATCAAAATAATCAAATATTAAAAATAAAGATCCATCTGCATCATGATAATTATTAACATATATGAATGAAATCACTCATCTTGAGGACTATTATTTATCCAATGCCACACATCTATAGGACTATTAATTGTTCAATGAAAAATCAAAATTGGTTGATTTCGAAGATACCCACAACATTATGATTATTAAGTTATTCTTGTTTCTATTTATGATTATGTTGGGTTAAATCTGCAATGATTTAACCCAACATAATCATAAATAAAAACTAGAATTATATATATATATATATACCACCATTTTGAAAATAAGAGAGTTCAAATTGATAGGCAGGTCAATGGTAAGATAGAAAACTAATTTAAATATTTATAGTCAATTGGTAAATTAATATGCACTAAAATATGTTATATATAATGAGGTAAGGATAATGATAATTATAATAATAATGATGACAAACTTTATTTTGTTGGAAAAACTTCTTGATAAAAACTATGTGCAAAGTTTTTGAAACTTTCTATAGACACTCTACCCATCATCACAGACATAAAAAACTAATTTCATTTCCATATATTAAAAATACTAGATACATGTTGATAAATGTTTGTAAATAATTAGAAATTAAAAAAAAAAAAATCCATTTCTAATGAATACTTAGAAAAAATCACAAATTTTTGGTCAATGCTTAACTAATATGAGATTATGATATATTAAACACTATATACCTTTGTTGGTTGAAGATGAAAAGTAGTGATATTGGAAGATTTCTATTAATGTTTTTCAAATATCAAAATAAACCAATTTAATTTTGATCTCACTAGATGTTAACCATCCTCATCATATTGAATATTATTAAATGTTTATTTGTATTTAATAATAAAACTGATATCACCAACAAATGTAGTTGGGTTGGACACAAGTATTTGAAGTAGATTTAAATTGTTGAATTTCCGCTAAAAAAACCAAAAATAATTAGATAATATTTTTTTATAATAATTTTATTTAAAATGAAAAAAAAAAAAAAAAAACATAATCTAAACGTTTTACTTGTCACTGTTATTAAAATCCACACCAAAATAATTGTGAAGGTTGAACATCTGCATGTGAAAAAAAAAATACATTGTATTGTATTTTCGTTGGGTGTTGCTCTTGTAACAGGTCGTCCTAGTCGTCCTCATGGAGGTTGCGTTTTGATGATGACGATGGTTACAAGGGCCTATGTTTTTATTTGTTTGGAGTCGTTTACCGAGGTTTTAAGACGAGTATGCATGGCAACCTTTGAGGTTTTGTGATTGGTTTTGCACATGTTAGTTTTATTGCTCACTGCCTTTATTACTTTTCTACATGATATATTTTACGCCTAGTTTGATTTGATCAAGAACCTTCATAAATGTCTAACATATTTTTATTTAATGACTCTCTCATGTTTGTATCTATGGAAGGATTCAAAATCTCTTCCATGTTTGGATTTATGGAAGGATTCAAAATTGCATTGGTTTATGTAATGTCACTCAATACAATTAGGCAAGACAAGTTGGTAAGAAAAAATAAATTTAATATATATATATAAAGAGATTGTATTAAGTTTACAAAACAAAAAAAATCATTTAAGATATACAGAAAAAAAAATCCTTATTCTAAGTTGTAAATCCAATTCTTCCTTAAATCTTTATTATAACTTACAAATTCAATATTTATTCAAACATGTAACAATCAACTTGGAAACAAGTAATTGGTGGGCATCCATGTAACAATCAACTTGCATCCTCATTCAATACATTTCATTAAATATTACAACAAACTACATTTGATTGAATATTACAACAAACTTGTAAAATATAAAAGTCCCAAAAAAAAAATCAAAATGATTCCCTTCATACAAATAAACGTAACAAGGAAATTCAAGTAGCCAAGCATTTGGTTAAAGTATCTTACCAAACATATTGCATGCACTCTCTTGCAAGTCTTATGACTCAATTTATTTATTTATTTTTAAAACACCAGCTTGATTAGTTTAAAGAAAGTTATATTGAGTCCATATTTAGTTTTGAGATTAAAGGTACATATTATCAAATTTTTCATAAGAAATATTCAAGCAATTTGCATTTACTATTGATGTACCATTATTAGTTTATGCAAGGCTAGGATGATAACATTCATTCATCATTCATTAGTTTTTCTTTGAGTACAAATATTTTTATTGTTGTCCAATGTTGTACTTATTCTTAACAAAATAATTATTTTTTCATAATATTTAAATTACTTTTATCACACATGTGATTGGTTGATTAATTCAATGTCTTTTGGCACAATTCTAACCGATTGAGATTTTTCAATCTTAGGTTACACCTAGTTTGATTTGATCAAGAACCTTCATCAATGCCTAACATATTTTTATTCAATGACTCTCCCATGTTTGGATCTATGGAAGGATTTAAAATCTCTCCCATGTTTGGATCTATGGAAGGATTCAAAATTGCATTGGTTTATGTAATGCCACTCAATACAACTAGGCAAGAAAGCTGGTAAGAAAAAATAAATTTAAAATATATATACAACATAATATATATTTAGATTATATTAAGTTTATAAAAAAAAAAATCATTTAAGATATACAGTAAAAAAAAATCCTCATTACAAATTGTAAATCCAATTCTTCCTTAAATCTTTATTACAACTTGCAAATTCAATATTTGTTCAAACATGTAACAATTGGTGGACATCCATGTAACAATCAACTTGCATCCTCATTCAATACATTTCATTAAATATTACAACAAACTACATTTGATTGAATATTACAACAAACTTGTAAAATATAAAAGTCCAAAAAAACATCAAAATGATTCCCTTCATACAAATAAACCTTCATACAAATAAATGTAACAAGGAAATTCAAGTAGTCAAGCATTTGGTTAAAGTATCTTACCAAACATATTGCATGCACTCTCTTGCAAGTCTTATGACTCAATTTATTTATTTATTTTTAAAACACCAGCTTGATTAGTTTAAAGAAAGTTATATTGAGTCCATATTTAGTTTTGAGATTAAAGGTACATATTATTAACTTTTTCATAAGAAATATTCAAGCAATTTGCATTTACTATTGATGTACCATTATTAGTTTATGCAAGGTTAGGATGATAACATTCATTCATCATTCATTAGTTTTTCTTTGAGTACAACTATTTTTATTATTGTCCAATATTGTACTTATTCTTAACAAAATAATTATTTTTTCATAATATTTAAATTACTTTTATCACACATGTGATTGGTTGATTAATTCAATGTCTTTTGGCACAATTCTAACCGATTGAGATTTTTCAATCTTAGGTTACGCCTAGTTTGATTTGATCAAGAACCTTCATAAATGCCTAACATATTTTTATTTAATGACTCTCCCATGTTTAGATCTATGGAAGGATTCAAAATTGCATTGGTTTATATAATGCCGCTCAATACAACTAGGCAAGACAAGCTGATAAGAAAAAATAAATTATATATATATATATATATATATATATATATATATATATATATATATATATATATATATATATANAAATTATATATATATATATATATATATATATATATATATATATATATATATATATATATAAATTGTATTAAGTTTATAAAATAAAAAAAAAATCATTTAAAATACATAGAAAAAAAATCCTTATTACAAATTGTAAATTCAATTATTCCTTAAATCTATATTACAACTTGCAAATTCAATATTTTTTCAAACATGTGACAATCAACTTGGAAACAAGTAATTGGTAGACATCCATGTAACAATCAACTTGCATCCTCATTCAATACATTTCATTAAATATTACAACAAACTACATTTGATTGAATATTACAACAAACTTGTAAAATATAAAAGTCCAAAAAAAACATCGAAATGATTCCCTTAATACAAGTAAACGTAACAAGGAAATTCAAGTAGTCAAGAATTTGGTTAAAGTATCTTATCAAACATATTGCATGCACTCTCTTGCAAGTCTTATGACTCAATTTATTTATTTATTTTTAAAACACTAACTTATTTGATTAGTTTAGAAAAAGTTACATTGAGTTTATATTTAGTTTTGAGATTAAAGGTATATATTATCAACTTTTTCATAAGACATATTCAAACAATTTGCAAAATTTGCACTTACTATTGATGTACCATTATTAATCTATGCAAGGCTAGGATTATAGCATTCATTCATCATTCTTTTCTTTGTTTTTCTTTGAGTATAAATATTTGTATTGTTGTCTAATGTTGTACTTATTCTTAACAAAATAATTATTTCTTCATAATATTTAAATTACTTTTATTACACATGTGATTGGTTGATTAATTCAATGTCTTTTGGCACAATTCTAATCGATTGAGATTTTTCAATCTTAGGTTATACCTAAGTTTTGATTTTTAATCACTGAACATGCACACAATGCAATTTTTTTCCAAACATAGATAGTCTAAGCTTGGAGTTTTAATCTTATATAACTACTTCATCTAATCATTGATGTCATTAAATTCATGCCAGTGGAATAAATACATGTGATGCCATATATTGGATGTGATGTGAATGATCTTGTAACCAAATTTGAATTTGTAACACAATTTACAGTTAGCATTCCAGTGTGCAATATTTGTCATCTCCCACTATTTAGCCTCATTTGATGTGTCATTTCTTGCCCGTCCTCTTTTTTCCATCTCCACTTCTATCTCCACTTATGTTATCTCTTAATATATTTTAGGAGTTTTATCCTCAATATATACCCTATCCAGATTCATGTCTACACTTCCCGGTAGACCATCCATGAACCAAGTTCCATCATTTCCTTCTCCCTCCCCCACAGTGACCATTGATTCAAACTATGTACCATGAGGTGGGTGGAGTTGGATCCACACATAGTGAATGCTACCATGAGGTGGGTGGAGTTGGATGCATGCATAGTGAATGAAAATTTAGAGATTAACCACTCCAATGACATATACGTGTATACCATATGAAGTGGATTATTCAACTTTTTAAGATGAGTCTAGTTTTGGCCCTTTAAGGTTTAAAAACGTAACCATATACATTAAAGGTTTGGTCTCAATTGTTTGTAAATTAAATTATCATCGTGGTTATGATCGTCTACTTATCACTAGCTAGGCATTGTTTTCTTTCTCTGTTATTAAAATTTTAGTTTATTAGTAATTGGAAGAATCAACGGATTTTCCTTGTCCTTCATGTTCATCAAAATTGATTTTAGAAAATATCTAGTAAATGCACATAACTTCAGTTTGAAATCAATGATTATGTTGTAGATTATGTGAGAAATAGAAACATGAACAAAATACACACACACAAAATCCATACATAATATGAAGAAAAAAAATAACAATTACAAAATTCAAAGAAAAAAAATTACTAATTACAAAATCTACACAAAATAGATAAGTCACAATGAATATTAATAAAATAGAATACACCTAAATTGAAATGAATATTGTATAAAACCAAAATAATGGCAACAAAGTCAAATACCATCTTGTTTTAAAATGGGAGTAAATAATTGTATGGGTATTATTCATATGGTTATGAATAAAGTTACATTATCAAATTTATTGAATTGATATTAAAAAAATAATAACAATCATATATGGATAATTACTTGAGCTTATATTTAGATTTAAGCACAAAATCTCTTCACTATATAGTAATATGTTAACCTTTGTAACCATTATTTTTATTAATTATGTGTGATGATCTTAGCTTTAGTGGCATAAGGAAAACGTGCATGCTCATGAATTTGTAATTTTTTTTTTTTTTTGTAAGTGAGTGTGAAATCCTGTATTAATGAAAGAAGTTGTGATACGAAAAAGAAAAGGGGAATCCCTTGATCTACCAAAAAGGAAACCAGATCAGGGATCCCAGAGTTGCGTTGTTTAAGATCGCAGGGGGAGGGTTGGGCCGCCACCATGGGAAACTGACCCAGTCTTCCGGAAACCAGTTTGAAATACTAAACCATAACATATACATATAAAAAACATCACCATAAAACAGGGGTAGCTCCTACACTGAATACAAATTGACCAGGGGTTGAACCTGCGCTAGTCCAGGATGATGGGATGTCTTGCATTGCCATCCTTTCTTGCCTCGTTCTCTTTCCTCTGCTCCACCATGTGCATCCTTCTGATATAAGCTGGTGTTCCGCTCCAGTCTACTGGAGTGATGTCCATGTGGTGGACATTGTGTAGGTAAAGGTGGAATTGGCCTGCCATTCGTTCCATTTTTTTCCTTTTTTCTTCTCTGGTCCTCATATAGTCTTTTTCCACTAGCCTCCAGGTTGCTGAGGCGACTCAGAATTTCTTTGAGCACCTTCTTGTGGTCCCTGATAGCCTCCCTGCTGGTCTCTTTCTGGTTGGCGTTCATCTTGCTTATCAACATTTTTGTTCACCGTGCCTCCTCCATCATTGTGTGGTAGAGAGTTGTTATGGTTTGTGTATCCCCTAGGTCCCTTATCCCATCTACTTCTTGAATTAGTTATGTCCAAGATTTTCCCTTGCGTGTGGTGTTGATTTCTCTCTCCCACCTGTTGATGATCTCTTTTCCCTTTGGATCGACCTATGTGAGAAAGGTACCCTTGGCTTCTCTGGCCGCTTTCTCCATCCATGTAATCCTTCGAGCGCTTGTCAGAGGTTCTTTCCCCTCTGGGCCTCTTTTACTATGGGTTTTCTTCATTCTTACCATCTCATCTTGTTTGTGGTGGTTTTTGTCTTGGGTTCTTCTCCTGTTCCTATTCGCCCCTTCCTGGTATGTAAGATGGGCTCTTTAATTGTTTCTCTTCGGTCTGTGGCTATTCCTGGTGTTTCTTCTTTTATGGGGTTTCCCTGGCTACGGGCTTGTCCTGGCAATCATGGGCCACTCATAAAGGTGTACCTTCTGGTCCTTTTTCACTGTTTCAAAGTGTGTTCTCTTGGGATCCTTGTCATCATCCCTGCGCCAATCCTTTGCCCTGCATGTTATACGACAATCATTACCACTCCCCATATCTGTACTTGGGTGAGGTGTACCTATACTCAACCATGGAAAACCATTTTGTCCTTCGTCCTTTGCCACCTGTTGATTATATTTTTTTCTTTCCCACGGACAACCCCTGTACTTCTTCCTATTGACAGGACCATGGTGTCGTACCTCCTCTTGTTGTGTGACCTGGATCTGCATTGTAACTCATGTTTGAGTGGTGGGCTATCGGATTCTACCTAGATACTACATTCCCTTTAGTTATTTTTTCACCTCCATCCTCGATATGGTCATCCGTACTTCGATTGTCGTCACAGTCTTTTGTCTCTAGTTGGATGCAGTGTGTTAAGAACTGACCATTTGGGATGTTACTCCAGATAGTGTCCAGTTATGTTCCTTCCTTGTCGACCCCCTCGCTAGTGATTATGTCCGCCAATCCATTTGCTAACCTCCATACCCAGCGCAACTCCACTGTGATCCCCGTCTGCAAGTGCTCATGAATATTTTGCAGTGACTGTGCCAAGCACCAGTGCCTCTGAATTTTACCCACTCTGGTACCATTTTGGAGTCTCCTTACAGTGTTGATAACTAGCGTGGAATCTCCTTCCACTATGGCGTTTTTCATCCCTTCCCAGCTTAGAATCTCGAGGCCGGTCTCCAGGGTTCCAAATTTCGCGGCATTGTTGGTTGATTTTCCCAGAATCCCAGCGTACAGCCAAATGATATTTCCTTTACTGTCCCTGATTACTCCTCCCATTCCTGTCCGTCCTGGGTTACCTTTCGATGCCCCATCGAAATTTAGCTTGAGGGAGCGTACTGGTGGTGGTTTCCAGTTGCGCTCACCTACTTGGAGTTGTGGTGGTTGTCTTACCTGATTGGGGTTGCGTCCGTCTTTCAAGTGGAAGGATTATAGGATTTGGGTGTCCTGATCTGTGAGTTGCGCTCTTCTTGTCTGGTAGTTGTGACTCTGTACCGTTTTTTTTTTCATGGAGATTATTGTTTCCTTGATATTCCCTTCCGGCTAGCTTTGGTTCTTGAAGATGCATCAGTTCCTTTTCTTCCATATTGCCAATATGATCATTCTGGGGATGAGGGTCCAACAGATATTCAACTCTTTGTTTTCGCTATAGTTCTCTTTGCAGATATTGATGGTTGCAGAGATGTTACCTCAGATCCTATTTGACTATTGGAAGATACCTACCGCCTAGTCCCAGATTTTTGCTATGTAGGTGCATTAGTTAAGGAGATGGTTCATTGTTTCTTCCTTGGCTTGACAGAGGTGACATCTGGAAGGACCTATGAATCCTCGTTTCCTTAGGTTTTCCCAAGTTAGAAATCGATTGTGGAGTATTAACCATTGGAAAAAATTTATTTTTGGCCAATGGGGGTTGTTCCAAAGCTTATCCCATTGTTGCGTTGGGTCTTCTTAGTTCTAGTCCGCGATATAGTATTGGACTTCTTTTAGATTGAATTCCCTGTCGTCTTTTTGTCCCCATATCATCTGGTCATTTCCTTTTGTGACTACAATTTTTCATCTCCCCAATTCCTCCTCCACCTCTTTTACTGTTGTTGCAGTTTGGGATCTATTCTATGGGGTGAGCATGTTCCATATTCTCCATTTGTTGTGATATGTTTCTTGTTTCCAGTAATGGTAGACTCTGGTTTTACCTTGCGCGATCATCTCCTGTTGGATTTCCTCACTGTTTGGTTTCTCCATTCTAGGTTCCTGTTGCCAAGTGTCCTCCCAGAATCTGGTTGTTCTTCCATTCCTTACTTCCCAAAAGTTGTGTGTCTGAATCCAGGCTTTGTTGGGCCAGGCTAGGTTCCAGATGGTTGAACCTTCCCTAGTGCCTCTGAAGCAGATTATGTCCTGGTCGCTTATGTCTGGGGCATAATTTTCCTTCCACAGGTTTACCCATGGTGTAGTAGTTTCTTTGACCCACAGCCACAAAAGTTTCACCCCGTAGGCATCATTGGTCACTTGCGGGTCTTGTATCCCTAGACCTCCTTTGATTTTTGGTTTATAGACCTTCTCCCAAGCCACCAGGGCCCATTTTTTCCTTGTTTCCGCTCCTCACTATAGGAATTCCCTTTGGATGGTTCTTATTTTTTGTAGTATCCCCTTGGGGGTTGGGAAAACGGACATCATAAAGGTTGGACTTGCTTGCAAAACAAACTTGGTCAGAATAAGTCTTCCAGCTAGTTTGAGGAATCTATACATCCAGTTTTTCACCTGCTCCTATAATTTGTTGATTATTACTTCCTAGGTTGACATTTTGTAGATTTGTTTGTTAGAGGAATGCCCAAGTACTTAGTTGGGAATGCTTTGTGTTCAAAGCCCAAAATGTTGGCCAAATTTCTTTGGATTGTGGGGTTGGTATTGAAGAAGAAGATCATTGATTTGGAATGGTTGATCTCTACACCCGAGGCTTCCCCAAAATATTCTAGGATTCATTTATAGGCTTTTGCTTCCTTGACCATGGGTATGCCATGAAGTAAGGTGTCATCCAAGAACTGTTGGTGCGTGGAAGTAGGTAAATTTTTGAAAGGTTTGATACATGTTATTTCACTTGTTGCAGTTGCACTTTTTATGCTTAAACTGAGACCTTCCATCATCAGAATGAAAAGGAAGGGGGACAGCAGATCTCCTTGTCTGATGCCTCTCGTAGGCCAGAAATATTTAGCAAGGGCTCCATTTATTAGTAGTGAGTAGCTTGTTGTGGATACTAGGTTGGTTATCCAGTTGATCCAGTGATGGGTGAAATCGAAGGCTTCCAAAGTCTTGACCATATAGTTCCAGCTAATTTTGTCATAAGATTTTGCTAGGTCCAGTTGTATTATCATTCCCCCTCTCTTCTAAAGCTTCAGGGTGTGGATAAGCACGTGGGAATGGATGATATTGTCCATTATTTTTATTCCTTCCACAAAGTCTACCTATTCTTTTGAGACCAATGTGGGTAAGAGGGGTTTCAACCTATTTTCTAAAGCTTTGGAGATTATCTTATAAACCACATTGCAAAACGTTATAGGTCTATAACGATCAGGGGTTTTGGATTCATTTTCTTTGGGGATTAGTGTAATCATTGTAGCAATTAGCACTTTTAGAATGGAGGCTGACCTTCTAGAGTCTTCCACTACCCTATAAACGTCATGTTTGACAATTTCCCAGCAGGATTTGAAAAAACCCACTGTGAAGCCATCTAGACCTAGGGCTTTCCCATTGGGCATTCCATGGAGTACTTGGTCAATTTGCTCCTCCGCAATGGGTTTGTTCAGGTTGTTATTTTGTTCCTCGGTGACCAAGCAGGAGATATGATGGATTATCCTTTGTATGGCCTCTATTCTGTCTTGGTTGGGTTCCTGGGTTATCCCATGGAAGTGGTTTACTAGAGTAGTTTCGATATCCTTATGTGACTCTCTCTCTATTCCATCCTAGTCCTTAATCTTCGGGATTTTGTTATGGGCTCTTCTGGCCATGGTTGTTCTATGAAAAAACTTGGTGCTTTGTTCTCCTTCCTTTAGCCACATGATACGGGACTTTTTTTGCCAAAGTGTTTCTTCATGCTGGCATCAATCTTCCCATTGTTGGGTCATCTGGATCTCTTCCTTTTTCTATTCCTCCGTATAGCCCTCCGAAATGTAGGTTTCCTGGATTTTTTACATTTTTTCTTCTATGTTGTTTTTCTCTTGGTTTATATTCCCAAAAGTGTCCTTGTTCCACTTCTTGAGCCTATATTTGATATAATTTAGTTTCTTATAGAGTTTGAACATCCTTGTCCCATGCTCTGGTTGCTCCTCCCGCCACCATTGTTTGATTCTTTCCTTGAAATTCGGGTGTTCAATCTAGAATTTATCAAATATGAAGGGTTTATTCTTTGGTGTGGTTTGGAAGCCTGCTTCTAGTTGTACTGGCCAGTGATTAGATCACCCCCCAGGGGAGGATGTTGCAATCTAAGGTTATCCCCTGCATAATGATTGACTCTGATACTAGGAACCTGTCGAATCTTGTTGCTACCTGATACTGGTTCATCTATTTATTGTTCTAGGTGAACTGCCCATTATTAGTTTTGAGGTCTACCATCTCTACTTTGTCTATGAACTTTGAGAATTCTTCTGCATCCCTCTCCAATCTTCTTGTACCTCCTTTTTTCTCCACAAGTGGCATGATGATGTTGAAGTCCCCTGCCATGATCCATTGGAGGTTGTTAGATAGGGTTTTAATATCTTCTAAGTCTCATATCATTCCTCTCTTTTCCTCTGAAACCTGGGGCCCATACACATTAGTGCATAGAATCACCTCTGTGTTTCCAATTATTTACATGTGAACCGTAAGGGTGTGCCTGGTCGCTTCATCTACTATTAGGCTCAGTACTTGTGGGTTCCACAAGGTGAGACTACCTCATGCCATTTGGTGGCCTCTGATAGCCACCATCTTTTACTTGCACCATTGTTGTTTACTGATTGCCTCCATTCTGTCTGTATTGCATTTTGTCTCTTGAATAAAGTAGAGATCTGGTTGCTCCTACTTTAGTCTATTTCTAAGGATTATTTGCTTTCTTGGGATGTTTAGGCCTCTTATATTCCAAGTTATAACCTTCATTTAAACATGTGGGGGAGTTGGGGAAGAGTTTCTTGATCTTACCCGAGTTTATCAGTAGCACTCCAAGCTCCTGTAGGGCTACGCTATTTGATTTCCTGTCTATTTTCCTCCGCATCTTCTTAGGTGAGAGCTATGATTTTCCCTCGTTGGCTTTGACTCCTAGGTGTCCAATCTCCCCGTGTGTATGCTTTAGTCCTCTAGATTTGGATTCCTCCCTTAGGAGAAACAGGTATTGAATGTGGTCAAGTTTCTCTATTGGTACATTATCTACTCCCTATCTTTTCCATTGCTCTAGTATGTTCGGGAGATCTATCCCTTCCCTTTCCACCAGGTCTCTGAGATCAGGATCTTCTGTGCCTACTTCACTTGGGGTCATTTCTGCATCTCCCTCTGCTTCTTGCATGGGGTTGTTTTCGTCTCTGATTTCTCCATCCATCGGGGTTTCTCAACTCCCCTATTCCTTCTTGTTACTTGGCCGATCGATGGGCTCATTTGTTGCTTGTTCTCTGACTTCTTGAGCTTTTGTTGAATCCTTTTCGTTTTCTTCCCCTTTATTGGTTTTGTCTCGTCCTTTCATTTTTTTCTGGATCTCTGGGTTATTACCTGCTAGGGTTCTACTCTGATTTTTGTTTGCTCTTCTTCTGGGGTTCGGTTTTATAAACCCATCCTCATCCTGTTGTGGTTTGGGGTTTTTTGCTTCCTGTTTTTTATTAAGAGGGCATTCTCTGATAAAGTGGCCATGTCCATGGCATCTTCTGCATCTCAAGGGGCTCTGTTCGTAATCTATGTTTTGGATCCATTCCTCATCCATGAATTCCAGACTTATGTCTTCTGGCAGTGCTCCTGACACATCCATCTCTATGCATATTCTTGTGTAAGATGTCTATCTCCCTTTTAGGGTGGCTTTTGAGGTATTCACATATTTCACCAGTTTGTTTCCTATTTCTTCGAAAGTAGAGGGTAACCAGTAGTCTAAAGGTAAGGAATAAAATCTCAGCCAGACCAACACCTTTTTGAAAGTCTCTTTTTCACGGGAGAAATTTTCCTTCCATGGCCACATGTACAGTCCTACTGAGGCGTGGAAGTATGGCCCTCCCTCAAAGACTCTATCCATGTCCTCCAGGTTCATGAATATTGTTGTGAAGAAGCCTTTCAAGCCCATGTGGAGCTCCACTTCTCTGTTTGGCTTCCAATGATATTTAATCTAGTTGTGCAGCATTCTTTCTATGGGCCACAAACCCATGAACTTGCATATTAGTGCATGTGTCTTCATCTGGTCCTTGTAGAGTTGTTTTTGCGGATCCTCCAGTATCACCTTGGGTATCATTTTTGTTTTGGGTTTGCACGGGTTGAGCCCTTATACCCCGTTGAGCTTCGCTGTGTCTTGCGCCTCACTCTGAATTTCTCTGGCTTCTTCACCCATGCACACACTTTTTCCCTAGTTTCTTTCCTGACCTTTTTCTGGGTCTGATCCCGAGGTGTTTTTCATTGGTGCCTTGAAAACTATGCCTCTTGGCCCTTTCCCTCTATCTACCACTGCCTGTTTGTATGAGGGGGTACCCTTAAAACCCCCTTTGGTGGTCATGTTGTCCTCTGCTATGGCCATGACTGTCAAACCCTAGCTTGCAGTTTCTCCAAACCCTCGTTCATGAATTTTTAAGTTGTCGGCACTTAAAATTTACTAATTTTATCTTTCTCTTACATAATTATTACAAATTTTACAAATAATTTAACATGTCACATTCTAATTTGAGAATTTAAGGTTAATATTGGATATATATATATAGACATATTTTTCAATTTTATTGAAGAGTTATTTTACTCAATAAATAATAATTGGTTCACAATTAGAATTTTGTTGTTTGTATTATAACAAGAGGCTTCCATTATTTGTTGGTTTTATTATAATTTTTATTGTTATTATGAATATATTTAAAGTAATTTTGATAAGTAATGCCCCACCACTTCACTATTATAACAAGAGGTTAGCATTATTTGTTGGTTTTATTATAGTTTGTATTGTTATTATAAATATATTTAAGTAAATTTGATAAGTAATGTCATGTTGGGTATGTGTTATATTCTTTGCACAAGTAGCAGTGTCTACGTTGCACTAGGCATGCAGGGGGGTTTGAGGGGGGGGGGGGCACTGCAAGGGGGAGAAATCCCTCCGCACGGGGGTTCAGGGGCAGAGTCCCTGAGAAAAAATTGTTTCCTCGTGAAACGTGTCACATTTTTGGGCAGTTTTTCGGCACATGGTTTTTGCCGATGGTTTTCTATTTCCGGTTAAGGAATTAGGGTTGTTGACTAATCCAGATCATTGTGTTAAGGTTTTGGATTTCATTGGCTCCTATATGTATATTGTATTGGAAACATTGTAATACTATGAATGAATATAGAATATGTTGGTTTTCCCAGTTTGGGTTTCCAAGGGAAAAATCTCTATGTAATTTTTGTATTTTCCATTGTATCTTTTCTGTTCTTTTACTAAAAATCTATCTGTAGTAAATATTGTACAAGGTTAAAATCTACATGCCCCACCACCACTTCACCTGCAACATGAGTTTTAGGAACATAGGATAATGCAATTTTAGTATTGGTATAAGCAGCTTGAAGGTGTTGGCATGCAATGTTGTAATTCAAACTTATGCATGAATTCAAATATATGCACCAAAAACTTTTGGGTAGGAACATGGCCACTACCGTGGTACTTGTTTAATGAATGTAATTTCTTTGGTTGTAGAATTTTTTCAAATAATTTGTATGTACCCATTTATATAAGCAACTTTCCCACAACCACCTTTAGTAATTTAGGCATAACATTTTAAAAAAAAATCAGAGAAAAATTAGAAAATTCATTTGAGGTTAAGTAGAAACTTTCATCGGGTAACTAACTCTTTCTTGAAATTGGTCTCTAAAAACATAATATGTTGACTGAGAATGGGAGTTACAAAATCACATGGTATGAATTTCCTTAAAGTTAGTTTGAAAATGAACATAAACATCTATAAATTTGTTTTTATCAAAATCACAAACACACAATTTACTAATTTTAATTACACCAAAATGATTCTAAGTCAATATCACAAAACTAGATTGATAACAAATGAAAGATACAAATTTAAAAAAATTGTAATTTGCCAAAATTTCCTTAGAATCTTATTCAGACATTTTATGAAACATATGGAAAGTAATCCCAAGCATAGGGAGAAAGCAACCTAGCTTTGTTTTGTTTTATTTTTCATGACAATACAATTAATAGCTTCCTCAACTATTTTCACCATATATAAGATAAAATAAAGATTTACAATTTGGGTAAACATAATATCATTCCTATAGGGATTTTTACAACTCCAAGATATAATTATATATGAAAATAAACATAACCAACCAAAATACTCCAAATATTCATTGATTCATAAACAAATTAACATCTAAGAGTTTCTAAATTATTTTTCCAATTATTTTCACAAACACAAGTCATATTTCCTATTCAAATATTTTGGCAAACATCCTTTGAATCTTTAATATGAAATTAAACTAACTATTAAATTTATTTTAATGATGAAAGAATATTAAACTAATTAAATTACATATTAAAAAAAAAAATTACCTCACTTCCTTTGAGGCCTTTTTTTTTTATTTGGACATGCTACAACAAAAGTTCTTTTGCAATTTTTCTGTCAATAGAGACATATTCTTCCATAGAGTGTGAAGCCATACTCCTCTTTATAAGAAAAATTTTAAAGTGTACTCAACGTAATTCTCATATCAATACCCAGTTTAGTATCATTCACATGCATATACCAAAATTATATTCATAAAAGACCAATTATTTAAGCCAAGTAACCAAAACATAAAAGGTTTCTTAAAAAAATACATTATATCTCGCAGATATTTAATGTTAGCACTTCTAGCATTGCTTGAGACATCAATGCCTTGCCTTGGCCAACTTTCATGGTTCCAATCGGTTTCCTCCTAACTATACTTGGGAAAACTTCTTTCCTTCAGACCCCTAAGTTGTGAGGAATCATAACCATTTTTTGGTGCATAATATACTTAGTATGGATTTTACCATTGGTAAACATCTAGATTAGCATTACCAACTTCTTTCGAGATCCCATTTCCATTTCAATTCAACCTATTTCAATTCATCATTTTATTCTCTATTAGAATTTTGCCAACATTTACTTACTCTCTAAGTCACACTCAAACCCATTGATTCTCCCCTCTATTTACATACTCAGTGAGGCTAACCACCTCACCCCCTAAGGTGTCAATGCCCCTTTTTTAAAAATTAATCATTTTTTCTTAAATAATAATTCATCTTTTAATAAAATAATAGTATATTCAAGAGCAGTCAACATGGTATCAGAGCCATGGTTAAAATTGTGATGGAAAAATTGTGATGGAAGTAAAAAAAAACAACTTTTGTAATCTAATTTTTAATCCAAGCCGCGTCTGAACTTCAGGCCGCCACAGCGTGCCCTCTCGGCCCTGCGTCCTTAGGTTTTGGCCCTCAATCCCGTGCTATGGAAGGTCCTGGGGATCCTGACCCGCCCCCGGAGGTCACAGCGTTCAAAACAATGATAGCAGCCGGTCCGAAACGCCCGCCCTCTGCAAGTCAGCAGAAATTCGTAAAGAAAATGGCCTCGATCCCCTCAGTGGATTTGCCGGAAGCAGAGACGTGCAAAGCAGCATTAAATCTGGCAGAGAAGGGACTCATTGGACAGTTTACGGGCCTCTGGTCATCTCCCAAATCAGTAGAGGACTGGACTCAGAGGAATTGGAAGCCTCTGATCAAAGAAGGGGTTAAAAG
>ML784079.1:257938-277541 GCA_009831015.1 Picea engelmannii | reverse complement strand
CTAGGAATGAAATCCAATAACCAAGCGGAGCTGCTAGGGCTAACTAAAGCTTGCCTAATTGCCAGAGAAGAAGGTATCAAAGACATCCAAGTCTTTGGGGACTCGGAGATCATAATAAAAAATATAATCACAAAAACCAGGTTGAGAAACGCAAGTCTCAACAAATCTCTGGACAGATTGAACAGAGTTCTCTTAGACTTCAATTCGTACAAGCTGTACCATGTTCTAAGGAGGTCTAATAGAGAAGCAGATCAGCTGGCGAGCAATGGCAGCACTCTTATGAAAGGGATGTTGAGGGTAAACAATGAAAGCTTCTTTCAAATCCCCTGAGAATAGAGGTACCTTTATGTAGAGGCAGTCAGAAATTAGCAATGTAATAAGGGCTGCTCCGGCAAAGCCCTTTTCTCTCAGTCAATAAAATCGCTATCCGTTTTAGTTAAAAAAAAAAAAAAAAATAGTATATTCAAGAGCCCCCTCAAAGTGGTTAATTCTCTTATTGATTAATTCAACTATGGGGTCATTTTAGGTTACTTAGTAAACCAACATGCACAAAACAATTCTATATTTTTTTTATTATTCAATCAAGCAGATATTTATACATGAAGTTTTTCCTCAACATCATAACAAATTCATGAGGGAATATCTCAGCTACATACACATAAATAGGATCTTATAGTTGGAGAAGATATTCCCACAACCAACTATATCTAACAAACTCAAACCAATCACTAAAGTAAACATTAATTCTAACACCCTCCCTTAATTGTTACATCATAAATAACAATATTGAAGTCACATAAAAACATTTTTGAAGTTTTTTCTATGTCTGGTCTAGTCTTCATCAACATTTCTACCCACTTTGAAATCTCATAGACTATGATATTTCTTAGCCATCTACTTTGAACTACCACTTGATCCATTTAAGATACAATTGCTTCTGACCATCAATGACGTATTTGTAGGACCGACAATTCATAACACAACCTGAAGAATAGTCTAGACACTGAATCATTTTATTGACATACTTCCATCTGTTGAAGTACAGGGTCTTCCATTGTATTCACTAATTACCTAGGAAAGAACTCTAGCTATTGAATGTATCCAATAGTCAATCATACAACTTGACATTTTTCACATATACAAACACACAAAGATAGCATGTAACTGTTGTTCTTGGAGCACCAAAGGACAACAAGAAATATTAGCTTATAATAGACTGTAGACAATCAAATCAGTGATATGTTCTTATGGCATTGAAGTACGTACGAACCACTAACTTAAATTATGTTACTATGTTCTATGATTGGTTCTTCATCATATAATTTTACAAATAAAATAATGCTATTACATTTTAATTCAATTTTCAATTTTCATCTAGCTATAAATTGCCTACAACATAACAACCTGAAATGCAAATTTACACTACCTATAACTACATTTTATATATTTTTTAAAAATCAGTGAAATGTTTAAAAAAAAACAGTTATGCAACACTTGGAGGTAAGCACGTTGTTTATTTCTTGTTTCATCTCCTCTAGAGACTCGAGGCGACTTATATATGTTGCCCCAAATCTTCACTAAACCCTTATCGGGTAACATACTTCTAAGATGAATGACATGAGATTTCCTTAGCTTGTGAACATCTGCAGAAGTGTCAATGAGGGCATCCATTAGTTGTGTTAGCACTGAGAGTCACCCTCAAATTGCAGGAGGATAAGCCTAGTACCCATCAGAAATGTTTGGTGGATGTTTGATTTATGTGAGTGGAGGTCAAAATGGATAAAACTCAATACAAGAATGATTTCAACAAAGAACTAGACAATAAATGCACAGGGAAGTGAGGGCCACATTAGCTTCAGTCAGTGAATTGAGTTTTAGTATGAGCATAGGGAAGACTTAGTAAGAAAATTAAACAAGAGTGCTTTGGGCATCAGGCCTTCAAACAACTTGGAGAGGAAAAACTCAGGCTCAAGAATGCTCTAGAACTCAATATTCAGACACTGAAATATGTCTAAACGACACAGTCACAACAACATAATGATCAAACCTACATCACAATGCAGCTACAACAACTCGATTGGATCCTCCATGCCTGAGCCATTTAGTGTAAGAGGGAAAATGATAACAAAGACAACTGATTAAAATTGGTCATGATACTATTGTAATCAAACCTACATTACAATATAATAACAACCCTCGACTGGATCCTCCATGCCCAAGCGTTTTAACACATCTTTTACAGAGAGATGGGTGAAACTGAATTCTATTAATGTGAAAGTATCAAATTTGTTACATAACTAGAGAACAACTTCTTGCATCAAAACATTACAAAATCGGGAGCCCTGCTCAACCCATTGACCCTAACAAAATATCAAATATCCACCAAACATTTATCATGGGTATTGGGTCAATCCTCCTGCAATATTAGGGTGACTCTTAGTGCTAACATTCTTGGCATCGTTGCCAAGGAACGAATTGAAGACATTTCCCTGGTAAGAACGACAAAGAAATTTTGATTCTGAAGGTGCATCAGATATCAATGACTTAAAGATTGCATCTTTCACCTAACGAATCCATTGTTTCAGGTGTGGCTCTGAAAGGAATACACACGAGGTCTACTCCACAGCTACCTCTGGCTACACCTAAAGCTGACCCGGAGAATATTATCAAGAAAGGAAATATTTCTCAAGAAGGCTTTAGTTGTTGTCCCAGATTGAAGAGCTTCCTAGAAGAACAATAATGACCAGTTCTGGTCTTTGATGGTGAACAAAGTCCAGACACTTTTAGACTACATATCATTCACCTGGCGACTCCATGTTTAAAGAATCTAGTGGAGACTCCACAGTTTTAAGAATTCATACTTTCATATGGACGCCATTTTGGCTCGAAGGTTTGCTCCTTTTAATTTCTCTGTTGTTCCTGGTTTTCCAAATGTTGTTCCTACTATCAATGAGTGGGGTGATTTTTTTCCCATATTTAGAGAACATAAAGATGACAACCCTGTCAATCATCTACATGAGTTTCATGAACTCATGCATCAATGGGAAATACATCATGAGGATGTATTATTGAAGATGTTCATGTTCTGATTAGCGAGAGATGCTCGTGAGTGGTATCACTCCTTGCCCCCTGCTAGCATCTCCTCCCTGGAGAAGTTTCATGTAGCTTTCAATGCTCACTGTCAAAAGTATTATTTCTCTGAGTTAATCTATCATAACTATTATGAGGAGTATAGATATGGTGTTCAGAACATAGTTCATCCTTGCGAAATCTTTGAGGATGAGGGGTATACCTCGGAGGAGTTAAAACTGGTAAAATATCTTTCTGCAAGGATAGAGGAATTGAAGGAAAATTTTGCTCGTCGCTCTTACGAAGAAGATGCAGAGGATATTTTGGTCCTTGAAATAGATGTTCCTGACAGCCTTGCTTAGGATGAAGAATTGATTTCGAATACTGACCAAGAACAAACAACTTTTGATGGATATCCCAGTGAAGATGACGAAGAGAATATATTTTCCATGGTTCTTGTTTATGATGATTTTGAATCGAATCCTTGTGAGAGCCATGAAGGAGAAAAGGAGGAGCTAAATGTGCAACTTGTCTCCTGTCTGGAGCCTGTAAATGAGAAAATATCACCTGGGATTAGCCAACCTACATCAGTCCTCCACCCACCTGTACACTCTGAGAACATTGAACGAAAAGTGAGAAACAATGAAGGACAGGAGGTAGTTTTTTACTAGTTGAGCTTTGCTGATTATAAATTTTGTGACCCTGTGGGGTTATATATGGAGATGTGTTTTCCAAAAGCATTGGAGCCTACAAAATTATTCATATTATCATCATTTAGGGGCATTGTCAGTGTTCCAAACCATGTTTTCCTTATGTTGTCATACTTCCTTTACCTTTTGTGGATCATTTATAGTGAGAAGAAGAGTTATATTACCAGAAATTCTAGGTCGATATGGTGGAAGTTTGCTTTCACCTAGCACTTTGTAAAAAATCAGTTATCCTAGGATTGTTCATAAATAAGATCCTTCTTGAGCCCATGTGTTTTTTTTCATTTTTTTAGTAGAGTAGTGTACATATTTCCTTGTGTTCTTCAGCGAAATTTTTGAGCTAGACTCCATAGCCCAATAGCTAAAGCACTGGAACTGTGTGTTCTTGGAAGCTCGCAGGGAGCATGCCATCTCCTATGGAGCCAAATGTTATCACATAAAGTTGTATAAGGTTCGCAGGGTGACCCAGTCCTTTGCTTGCGTAGGTATCAACCTTGAGATCAAAGTGCAACTTTTAGAACAGTCTATTTCGGGCTTGAAACGCAAGCAGCATGCAAGTTTAATATTTCAGCGGTGGATATTCCTGGAGAAGTTCAAATTAGTGGCTCACGAACATTCAAAATTTCAAAGTTGCACAAAGTATAGCACCATTGAAAACCATGAAACCTGAAGCGAGCATGAGTTGTATATCTTGAGGGGTGACAGGTGGCAATCGATCCAAGGGTTCCTGGAAATAGGCTTCGGGAGTTTTGAAAGGAGAAGTGCGTAAATTTACTGAAGATTCAAAGCTCAGACTCCCGAAGTAATATGAGCCATCCAAGCCAAAGAAACACGTGTAGGTAGATCCCTTGCTTCATAGGTCGACGCTCCAGAGAATCGTGGAAGTCAAGTATTGAAATGTCCTGAAGCGTCGAATTGTTGAAGCCGTCGAAGTGTAGAAGCCTCGGAATCATCGAAGTCTCGAAATCTCCAAGGTCTCGAAGTGAGCATGAGACATCTAATCCAGAACGACACATGGTGATAGATCAGCAGATTTGCAATTTCGTGAATCGGAGGTTTTGCAGGGAGCAAGGCAAAAAATCCCCGAAAGGAGAAACCCCGAAGCGCCTTTGAGGATAGGCGCCTGGCACAGCCCATGGTAATGTGGAAATTGGGTCTAGGAGGAAAAGGATAGCACCCATTGCATAAGGATGGCCAGTTCGGAGTTCTAAAGAAGAAATCACAGTCATCTGTCAAGAAGCAGATCTGACCATCGGTCTGAGCAGGGCGATTTCTCTAACTCAGGTATCGAGAAATATGGAGTAGGGGAGGCGAAGACTCCCCAAGGGAAAAATCATGAAGTGCCATGTGGGATAAGCGTTGGGTCACAGCTTGAGGTTACAATGAGAAATGGCCAAAGATACATTGCACGCATCCACTTCTCCACATCTGGGACTATTAAACGCCAAATTTGGCACCATCTCCATGCGAGGCCTTATGTATCCCAAATTTGGTGGATGGATAAAATCTTCAGCGACAACATCACAAATAGAAAAATTATCCCAGCCACAATTCTCGATCAGACCAATGGCCCCGAGTTCATATGCTCATTCAGCATCACATTTAATCGTAGCAAGTAGTCGTCCCTTGTTTACCTGGCTCGATCTAGATCCCTAGGAGATATAAGTTAATGAAAATAGAGCTAGTGGTTGAAACCTTGGCTCACTCCATAAATGGAAGGCGTGGAAGGCCTGAACATGGGGACTGAACCGTCAGCCCGTGGTACCCCTATGGACATATTTTCCTACAGACCCATGCCAATCTGAGCTCACGTCTAACAAAAGGATACATGCACAGTCTGATAGAAGACTTCTCAAATGCAATTCTTTGAATGTAGTGATTAGATCACACTCCTGATAGTCAGGGGTTGATCTGAGTATAAATGTTTCAATTTGATAGTTTGTTAGGGTCAATGGATTGAGCAGGGCTCCCGATTTTGTAATGTTTTGATGTCAGAAGTTGTTCTCTAGTTATGTAACAAATTTGAGACTTTCACATTAATAGAAGTCAATTTCCCCCATCTCTCTGTAAAAAATATGCTAAAACAGTCGAGCATGGAGGATCCAGTCGAGGGTTGTGATGTTGTTGTAATGTAGGTTTGATTACAATAGTGTTGTGACTAGTTTTAGTCAGATTCTTTGTTGTCCTATTTCTCCTGACACTGAATGACTCGGGCATGGAGGATCCAGTACAGTTGTTGTAGCTGCATTATGATGTAGGTTTTATCATTATGTTGTTGTGATTGTGTCATTTGGACATATTTCAGTGTCTGAAGCTTGAGTTCTAGAGCATTCTTGAGACTGCGTTTTTCCTCTCCAAGTTATTTGAAGGCCTGATGTCCAAAGTAGTCTTGTTCACTTTTCTTACTAATTCTTCCCTCTGCTCATACTAAAAATCAATTCACTTACTAAAGTTAATGTGGCCCTCACTTCCCTATGCATTTCTTGTCCAGATCTATGTTGAAATCATTATTGTATTGAGTTTTCTCCATTTTGACCTCCACTCACATAAATCAAACATCCACCAAACATTTATGATAGGCACTGTTCTTATCCTCCTGCAATCTGAGGGTGACTCTCAGTGCTAACAAGTTGAATGAAATTCCCGACATGGCTTCCACTGGATGCATCATTGAACTCGAGTGAAATCAAGTTCTTGAAGAACACTTTAGTGTGCGTAGGAGATGTTAAAGTCATTCGTGGAATAAATAGTTTTTGGGATTATTTGTTGAACCATATGTATTGGAGCGGCTTGGAGAATGATCTAAACGTAATCCCTTCCTTTCCCAGCTCCTCAGCGTTCTAGTGTAGACTGAGATTTATATCTCCTTCCATGAACTTCCTTTCAAACTCACGCAGTGATCTGAACTTCAACCAAAAAATATCTCTCGTACTTGAAAAAAGGTTTGCACTTTTTCCATTTCCAATCTACCATATTATCCATTGAAATTTTTTAACCATGATAATATTTTTACTTTCAATTATTTCTTTATTTTATTTTTTATATCATAACACTTTTTCCATTTCCAATCTGCCATATTGTCCAATCGCCTATCAGGGGGAAGGATTTCACCATCACTTTCCATCTGATCGATATGTTGAGGCTACCTGAACCATTCCACCAATAGGTGTTGTCATTGATCTAGGTGGATATTGGTGGCCACCCACCTATTCCAACTGGCTCCTCTTGACAGTTTTAGTTCAACATGTTCTTCTGTACTTCTTTGTAATTGTTGGTTAAACACTTCTGGGGATGTCTAAAGCCCTACACATATTCCAGGTGGAGATTGGTGGCCTCCCACCTAATCCAACTAACTTATTTTGGAATTTTTCATTTCAATACATCCTTTTGTACTTCCATGGCCATTTTGGGGCCCTAAACAATGTTTTTTTGGTTTTCCACAGTCAAAATGTAGATAAATTTAGAGTTTGATGACATAATGTGTAATTCTTGAAAATACCTTTCTAACGGGATATCACACGCCTAAAACGAAGGTTGTATGCAAAAGTTAGAACCCTAGAAAGTTGAGGTACCAACTTACCCATTGGGGCCCACATAACTTTTGGTGTTTCATCTCCTAGGGTTAGGTTTTTGGATGTCTAGGTTTTTGAAATTCGTGAGTAATGTTAAAAAGGCCTCTGGAGCCTCATTGTAATCATTCTTCTCAGATGGATGCACATATCAGCCACATCTCTTCCTAGATATAGCTACCACCATTCGAGCAAGTTGTTTTAGTTCTACAGTTTTACAGTTTCAGCCTATTTTATTTATTCAATAGAAGTTGTTGTTCACTAGATATTTGTTGTTGTTATATGTATCTCTATGTTATTGTATTTGGCATGTTATTCATTTCGTTCCACTCATAAATCCGGATAAGTGGTATCAAAGTGGTTTGCTCTTCATTTTTTTTTCTTCATGCATGTCCCTGACAAGATCTGGGTACAAGAAGTTGGGACTCGAACCAGTAGAGCCTTTTCCATATTGGTTTTATCCGAGCTCGAAAAAAACCCATGGGGGACGAAAATAAAGATGATGGAGCAGGAGATCCTTTTAAAATGTTTCTCGAGGAAGCCCTTATGCGGCAAAGGAAAAAAATGATGGACAACTTTGCACAAATCCTTCGGTGGCTGCCCACAGGATACACATCTTCATCAAGCGGCCATGCAACCCCCTTCTAGGTATAGGTAAATTTTGATATTCCATTATTTGAAGGACCGATAGATGCAGATGTTGTAGATAAATGGTTGAATCTGCTCGAAGGGTATTTTTCGGTCCATAATTTTTTTGATAGGGAAAATATTACTTTTGCACTCATCAAGGGTGTCCCCCATGTTAAGGACTGGTGGATACTTACTCTGAGCAAAGTTCCATAGAGTAATATGCAATATTTGTAGTCGCCCCCACGTGGCATTCCTTCAGGGATTCCATTAAAGAACAATACTATCATGTTGGAAGTTAGGAGGACCAGTACACAAGATGGGCTACCCTGCATCAGGAAAGGGACTAGAAAGTACCATATTTCACCAATATTTTCCATACCCTACACACCAAATTGGGTATCAAAGACTATGAATGACATCTGGTGCTCAAATACCATGGTTTTCTGCATAGATACATTCAAACAGAAATGGATCTTTTGGACATCGCATCATTAGGTACGACTTATAGATATGTTTTCAAGATCAAGTAGAAATTTAAGCAGAAGAGGTGAGAGTTTGGATCTGCTGACTCCTCACAGCCGAAGAAGGTCCAAGGCCGCCTAAACCCAGAAAATAAGGGACAGAAAAAAAAAATTCCACTCTCAGAACAACTAGTCCAAGCTGCAACACAAGAAGGGTAATGAGAAATCAAAGAGGGACATGGGAAAATGGTGTGAATACCATAAAATCCCTTGCCACAACACCTAAGAATGTCTCTCCAAGCAGTCACTAGTGGTCGAGCTAAAAGCTTTTGAGTCAGAGGCAGATTATGACACCGAATTAAATTTAGAAGGAGGGAAGCGGATTCTCGATGTCAAACCCAATGCCACAATCGCTACCACCAAAGTCCAACCAATCAAACAAAAAGAACCACAGGAAGGGGAACGCCTCTTTCACTCACAGATGTGGGTAAAAGGGGATACTATTCATTTCATTGTCGATAGCAGTAGTCAGAAGAAAGTGAGCTCAGCATATTTCATCAAGAGGTTGGACCTACCAATGACACTGCACTCACAACCCTACACCATCAACTGGCTTCACCAAGGAAGAGATCTTTGTGTCAGCCAACAATGCCATCTACCCTATGACATAAATCCCTTCAAAGATGATGTATTGTGTGATATTGTTCCCCTTGAATTTTGTGATACTCTTTTAGGACAACCATATTTGTGGAAGTGACATGTTGTGTATGAGTCTAGACCCCACAGTGTTATTATTACTTTAGGTAGACAATTGTACAAGATAATAGAGGTCACACCGCCTACCGCTATTTCTTTAATCTCTGCTAAGAAATGCAGTAAGTTCATTTCATAGACTGGGAAGTTCATCTTTTTTTTTTATCTATGTTCATAGTAAGAAGAAGGTCGTCACCACATCAGTGGCCTCTACACAGAGCCTTTGCTTGCAACCAAAGCAAGTGGACGGGATCATGGAAGAATACAGAGACATATTCTCCTCACCCATTTAAGTACTGACGCACTGCCAAGTCAAGCATCCAATTGATCTAACGGTTGGTGCACCTCTGCCTAATGGACCAGTCTATCACCACTCGTTGATGGAAAATGAAGAAATCAAGCGTCAGATCCAAGATATACTTTAAAAGGGGCACATCAGACCCAACTCCTCCCCTTGTGGAAGCCTGATTGTACTAGTGCAGAAGAAAGATGGGACCTGGTGGCTCTGCATTGATTACAGAGAATTAAACAAAATCACAGTCAGGAACCGGTACCCAATTCCCCGAATTGATGACCTTCTTGACCAACTCAAGGGGGGAAATTTATTCATCAATATTAACCGAAAGTCTGGCTACCACCAGGTTCCCATCAAACCAATTGATGTATGGAAGACAAATTTCAAGTTTAAAGAATGTTTCTTCAAATGGTGGGTCATGCCCTTTAGCTTAACAAATGCACCAGACACTTTCATGAGGTTGATGGATGATGTATTGATACCTTTCACCAACTCTTTTGTGGTAGTATATTTGGACGACATCCTCATATTTAGCAGAACTTGGGAGGAGCACATTCAACATATTCAACAGTTTTTGAGCACTTTGCGATAGCACAAGCTATATTCCAACTTGGAAAAATGTTCATTTGGCATGAACATGGTCCAATACTTGGGCTACATTTTTTATGAAAATGGGGTAGATGTGGATCCAGATAAGATCCAATTCATCTATGACTGGCTAGCCCCAACCACACTAACCGAGCTTTGGATCTTCTTGGGACTTGCCAACTTCTACCAACGATTCATGTTGGGATTATGCCATATTGCATGTGCCCTCAGCCAAGTGACCAAGGGAGGTGGCAGACAAAGTTTCACGTGGGGGAAGGCACAACAATGATCATTTGATGATATGAATCATCGCTTGTGCTCAAATCCAGTACTCTCCTTACCTGATCTGCAAAAACCGTTTGAGATTGAGACTGATGCATCCGACTATGATGTAGGTGCATTTCTCACTCAATACAGTCCTCGAGTAGCATACCATAGTGAGACACTCTCAGATATTGTTCGGAAATACCCCACCTATGACAATGAAGTGTATTCAATTGTACAAGTCTGTCCTCAATGGAAACATTAGATTCTATGAAAGGAGATAATCATCCACACTGATCACAAGCCTTTGTAGTTCATATAGACACAGGGAAAGTTGCAGAATTACCGCCATCAGAATTGGTCCACCTACATGTAGCAGTTCCATATCAAAATCAAGTATAAGACAAGGATCACATTTCGTGTCGCTGACTACCTCAGTCGACCTCTCATGGCAACACTCACCACCGTTCTCCATTCCTGTGGGAATGAGGCATATGAATGGCCACAAGTTTATCAGCAAGCTCTAGACTTATCCACCACCAATCAACTCATGGGTACAGGAGAGAATGTCACCGATTTTCACATTCAATATGGACTCGTATACCATATGGTCTATCTTTGTGTTCCTACAAAAAAGCGTGAAAATCCAATTTGGGAGCCTCACTACAGTCAGACGGAAAGATATTTTGGCATGTAGAAAACAGTGGTCATTCTACAGAAACATTTTTATTGGACAAAACTTTGACAAGACGTCGGCAAGTATATCAGATATTACATTGCTTGTGCCATTTCCAATCCAACCATCAAGAAGCAAGGCTTATACACCCATCTTCCTACTCCTGAAAGGCCTTGGGAATCCATCTCGATGGATTACATGTCTAGACTTCCATCCAACAAGCAAGGAAATGATTGAGTATTTGCGGTGGTTAATCGGTTTTCGAAGATGGCCATTCTCATAGCCTACAAGAAGAGCATCATAGTGTCAGATACTTCCAAGCTTTTCCTCGAACAGGTGTGGGTCCATTTTGGGATACCACAAACCATCATCTCAGATCGGTACATTCATTTCCTCAACACATTTTGGTCGATTATTTGGTCACTATTGGACACCAAGCTCACTAAATCCACTGCTTTCCACCCCCAAACCAATGACCAGACAGAGGTCGTCAATCAAATGATTGTGGACATCTTGCGCACGTACAAATATGATCATCTACGTACATGGGATGAGAGTCTTCCCTATGTTCAACACAACTACAACAGGGCTCTCCATAGATCCATCGTCCATAGCCCATTTCATGTGGGGTTGGGATTCCAACCCTTAGGTCCCATTGATGTTGCACTACCTCTTGCAACCACATAGACATAATCTTCCCATGTTCAATCTGAGGCTGACAAAGCCACTAGATTCATTGAGCGGATTCATCACATCCACCAACAGGTCCATGAGAATTTGCAAAAATCCAATGCTAAGTACAAGCAGTATCGTGATCAAAACCGAATACAGCACCAGTTTTATATGGAAGACAAGGTCTGGTTGCATTTGCAGAAAGAGCGCCTTACAGGGCCCCATCGGAAGTTCTGCCCACTTCAATATGGGCCTTACACTATCACCAAGGTTGTGGGTAGCAATGATTTTGAGCTCAACACTCCACCCTTCCTTGGCTTTCACCCAGTGTTCAATGTGGACCTCCTTCGGCCATATTTTCCACCATTATTGCACACCTCATAGATCATAGAAAAGTTGACACCAACAGAAATCAACCCTGACTGCATGGAACAGGCATCCACTGATCATATAGTTGACACACAGGTCAAGGGCACTCACCAACAGAGGATCCAACTTTATCATGTTGTCAAGTAAGGGCAACTCCTACACCAATGCAAGTGGCTCACCCAAGGCCAAATTTAGCAGAAGTTTCCTCAAATGATGGAGGAACTCAATGCAATGGAGACCATTGCTTCCTAAGGGGGGAGGATTGATCCAGGTGGATATTGGTGGCCACCCACCTATTTCAACTAGCTCCTCTTGACATTTTTAGTTCAACATGTTCTTTTGTGCTTCTTTGTAATTGTGGGTTCTACACTTCTGAGGCTAGTTGAATCCCTACACATCTTCCAGGTGGATAATGGTGGCCGCCCACCTAATCCAACTAGATTATTTTGGAAGTTTCCATGTTAGTACATCCTTATGTACTTCCGGGGTTGTTTTAGAGCCCTAAACAATTTTTTTTTGGCTTGCCATAGTCAAATTGTAGATGGAGTCAATTTTTGATGGCATAATGTGTATTTCTTGAAAATACCTTTCCAACGGGCTATCACGCATCTAAAACGGAGGCTGTATGCAAACGTTACGACCACGGGAAGTTGAGGTACCAACTTGCCCATCAGGGCCCACATAACTTTTGGTATTTCATCTCCTAGGGTTAGGTTTTTGGATTTATAGGGTTTTGGAATTCATGAGTAATGTTAAAAATTCCTCTAGAGCCTCATTGTAATCATTCTTCTTAGATGGATGCATGTATTAGCCACATCTCTTCTCAGAGATAGCTACCACCATTCAAGCAAGTTGTTTCATTTATGTAGTTTTACAGTTTCAGCCTATTTTATTTATTCAATATAAGTTATTGTTCATTGGATATCTGTTGTTGTTCTCTGTATATTTGTGTTATTGTATTCAGTCTGTTATTCATTTTGTTCCACTCAAAAATACGGATCAGTCATTATGATGAGTATCTAGCTTATATTTTATTGTTGCAAATCGTACCAATGGTGCGATGAGGATTGCTACAAAAAGGGTTTAGATGGTGGTAGAGGATGAAAATGAGGTCCTTCGAGTTCCATGGAAAAAGATTCCAAGCTCTCTGGTAAAAATACTTCTAGATGATTGGTTGACTTGGTAACTCTTGGGAAAAAAAATTTGTTTATGTGGAGGCTATTGATGTGTTTGTGATGGGTGAAATATATTTCATACTAAAATTTGTGGAGGGATATGTCAGTTTTCATTTGGAAAGGATCCATGGAAATATGTTATTTTTCCACTACAAGAAGTTAGAGGAATTTTTCGATGATGGCCTGTCAAAAATATTGAAATTGGACCAAGCTCCTTAAGCATACGAGAAACAACTCTTAAGTGAATCTGACTATATATCCCATTCTTATGAATGAATGTGCCATATACAAAATACCAACATAAATTTTTCTATACACTAAAGGGGGGGTGGGTGTATTTCTCACATGAAAAACACACAATCCCGAAGGTTTAAAACAACACCAAAGAAACATTAGAGATTGAATTCTTGGGTGCCATCACAATATCTACTAATTGTCATATCAATTGAGATTGTGTTGTGTTAAGACATGTATTTTATTACAATGTGGTTTAGTAGGTCTCTTCTTCCTATGTTAAAACAATTTCCTAACTATTCCCCTTATGGGAAGTCATGTGCAAGACCTTTGTTACAAAATATGCAAAAATATTTTAGGGAGAATTCTTTGACTCCTCTCTTATGGTTCTTTTATATTTCTCTAGATTGAGAAAGTTGTTATATGTGAATAGTTAAGGCATTGGAATGTTGATAAATACAAGAGAATAAAATAGTTGAAACACATTTGTACTAATAGAAATCTTGAGAGATAATATATGATAGAGTGCATAGAGACATGTTGGAGCATATATGATGTGGTATATTGATTAAGAGTGTTGTTACATATGCCACAAGTATGGCATGATAACTAATGTGGTTTTTTATTGTTGGATAGCTAGGAATGGTTGAATATGTTGATGATGTATTTGCCTCACATAGACAACCTCATGAAAATATAAGGGCAAGAGGATGATTGTAAAGAGTTTGATAAAGGGAACATGTGAGTTCCCATGAGGCATCATCTAAATAGGTAACATTAGGAATGTCAATGACAACCACACAAGTATAAAAAAATTGGTCATGGTAATAAAGCATGTGACCTTAAAGGAATGAGTTAAGGATTCCTTTAGTCATATTTGATATCTTCATTGATATGTTTATGATGATGTATGAATGCATGTTTGAGATTTATACCTAAGTGGGGTATGCCAAGGGTATGGATATTTTGGTATGTAAATATTGTTAGAATATTTGTGATGCAATCATGAGTTGATATGACATGATTGAATTGGTTAACAATAATAACAAGAGTGATTGAGCCATGACACTCATGTTATGAATTTTATATACCATGTGAAACTAAATGACATGTAATATAACAACGCATAAGGCCATAATGTGTTGGATTTGGAAAAATATATAACATTGCACAAGTATCAAATGGTTTTCCTACTTGTAATCAATGTTATGGACCACAATCTCTTTGCCAAAATTGAAGAGCACTGAAGTATTATATTGATAGTGTTGTGTTTGTAATGAAAAGGAAGGTATCCAAATGGTTGAACAAGTAACATGGAGGTGTCTGGATAATGTGTAGAGGTGTTGGTTAACTACCCCAACTTATCTTGGTAAAACACATGAGCTCAAATTATGGTAATTCTAATTCAATATGAGGATGTGTGGAGGATGCATTGAGTGAATGTTCATAAATAATAATCCTAAAATTACGAATTATGTTAGTACATATGCTTGATCAATTGAGTGGATGCATGCTTTCTTGGAGAAACCATTTGCATGAATGAATGTCATGAAAGGAAAGACCTTCTAGTAATCTTGAGAAATGGTTGAATAGTGAATGGAGTGATATGAATCCCTCACTCCTCAAAACAAATTAAAACCAACTAATAATGAATTATGAAATATTTATCTGAGTGAAGAGACTAATTATGTAACCATCAATTTTGGCACTTTGGGTTACTGGAATAAATGTTTGATTTCATTATGAAATGATTATAATGTTAGTAATTCATATATAATGAATGAATAGATAAAAGTGATGAAAAACTAAGAATGATGAACAACTGAAAGTGATCGAATTATTAGTGTGTTATGATTTTGAGATAATTTCAAGGGCTATTGCAAATGTTGCAATGAAAAAATTATATGCATGAATACTCACAGTTGTTTAGTTGATTGAAAGTTTATATTGTAGGTAGAATGGTCCTGGATATGGCAATGAGTGTAAGTCCATAATGTATATTGGTTTCTACCAGATGCAAGAGCCCAACATTATGACAAGAATCCCATACTTGTGAAATCTGATTTCTATATGAAATGTGTTTAAAACAAAAGTTATTTGATTGAAATTATTATGATGATGAAACTATATACAATGTATATCATACATGTGAGATGATGGATATGTCTAGGAAGTATAGATGATGGTTTTTGAATTTGAAAAGCATAGAGAGAATGCCATTGTAGTGACAATGGAACCCTATGATATGCCTTGATCATTGTTGAGATGTACCATGATATGTTAGAGCAAGCTAGAGGGATGTGTTAGATATAAGACTCTATAAGTCTTTGTTCCCTTCCTATGTGAGTGAGCCTTGGAAGATAATGTATCTCCCAAGGGACTATGTAACAGAGAAGGGGATGCCTAATCCTGGAGGGTGAGAGACTATAAGGAGGTTGAGACTTGAATGAATCTGTTGTGAGAGATTTGTGTTACACGCTGGCTAGGATCATGAGTGCATTGAGCGTGTTTGAGAAAACAATGAGTTGAATGCTATCTATGGTAGCCATATGGAGTAGATAAATATTTATAAAGATAATTATTGAGATGAATTACATACTTTATCTTGTGTTGTGAATATATATGTTTCATCTCAAAACTTAAAATTTATAGATTGGAATTTATATTCATGAAATATTTTATGCAAAGAAAAGTATATGATATATGTTTATTTTGATTATTTTTGTATTAAAATGTTGGAATGTTGTGTACCAAGACAGTCGAGAGGATGACATGGTGGGTATAGTTAAAGGAATAAATAAATAAATAAAATTGTAGTAAAAGAACATCGAGGATGATGTTATTCTAAGGGGAGGGATATAATGTCCTAATTGTGAAACCTTGGAAATACTAAGTATATGTTTAAATACTTTACCTCACACTATGAGGTATGGTGATTTGAATATTTTGAATACCACTATATATTTTATTTTGCATATTAATGAAATAACAAGGACTCACTAAGGCAAGAACACCTACATGGGCTATGATACCACAAGTGGGAAAAGTTAAGGGGGTCTAAGGGAATTATTTATGCCTAGTTACCCATGTGTGCTATCCACCTTTCCATTGATCTAACCTTAAGTATTTTATGGTGTTGATGTGAGCCTAATCCATAGTTTATAGAAGTATGAGAGGTGCATGTAACTTTTCCCTAAATCTATGAAACCAACTCCTAGACCTAATCCCTCACTTCTTATATTTTGGGGAACGTGTCCCCTAATTTCTTAGAGATAAGAAAAGTTAAAATACAACTCTTGTTATCCATCTGGGGAATCATGAAAAAATAAATTGAGTAGAAGGGGGGAGCCAACTCTAGAGGAGGATGGAGAAGAGAAAAAGAAGATTTCTTGCTAAAAACAGAGGGCTTCCATACTATGGTCCTAAAAATACCATGAAATAAATCCATTAAATCCTTGGGAAGAAGAGGAGAAGAGAGGAAACCAAAGAGAAAAGAAAGAAGGAATATTGTGTAGAAATAGGGACTAGATTGATCTAAAATACAACCTTGTTATTCCAAGAGAAATTTGATCATAATATTATCTAAGAACTAGGAAAACACTAGCTACAGTGCAATATCAAAATGGACAACATTTGGACTTCTTGTGCCCACATTGAAGATCACTAGAGGGAAGAGAACTTATGAGGGACTATGGACTAGACAAGGAAGTTACTTCCTTTTGTTGTGTGGGTAAGTATTGTGAGTGCCAATGTTGGTCTACCTAAAAGATTGGTAAAATTACTCAACAATAGGATTTCTTGGTTGATCTTTCAAGCTTTCTTGGATGAGATAACAGTTGGAGAAAAAGTTCTAAGTTTTCCTTCTTCACCTTGGTGGTATCATAAACTGTGTAGGGGGTGTTTCCCACAAAGGACTACCTACGGTTGGGTGGAAAATTGTTTTGTCTTAGTCAGTTTCTTGGCATCCAGTCCTCAATGTAGATAAGTTCTTCATTTTTCTTATTAATTGAGTTATGTTATGCACTTTGATGGTGTTTCACTATGTGAATGATGAATATTGCTTCCTACAGGCTTGTTATTCATTTGTATCCTATAATCAGTTATATACATACCAATTTATTCATTTATATTGCATTTGTAATATGCTTATACAATTTGTGTTGTGCAAGACAATTTTGTTCTTGTAGAGTGGTTGGCAAGTGGGATCTAAACCAATGCTTTGTTATTTTAATTTACATATTAAATTGTTGGCATCAAATGCAGCTATGAATTGGTATGCTCATCTAGGTCGACACTTTTTATGTTTGTGCCAATTAATCTTGTTGTTTTTTATTGCCAAGATTTATTTTGGGAAAGTCATTACATAATACTCATGCTATTACTAAAACTTCTAGGATGGATTGGACAATCCATTAGGGATCAATGACCTTTTATGCTACATTAATTTTAGGATACTTATATATTGGACCTAGTGGAGGCTTTTCAACATTTTGGTGGGTAGTATTCCATACTCTAGCTTGGCCATTTTTTTCATCTCTATTAAATTCTTTTGTTGGTAGTCACTTGAGTCACTCATGGGTCAAATTATTCCTCTAATTTTTCCCATTGCATTTTCTCTTTACTTGATGGAGTTTGTAATACAATTTATATGAGAAGATGGAATGTCTAGTTATACCCCAAAAAATTATTAATGTTATGCTTTAAGACATTTTAATTGCATGTGCTACTGGAATTATTGTTGAGTGGTGTATTGAAATGTGTCTAACCATTGCGGGTTGGCTATCCAATCATATAACGATGAAATTTCTCAAGCATATCAATGTTATGCCAATAGAATTATTTGTAAGTTTTAAACATGTGAAGTAGAGTAATGCATATAGATTCTTAAGCAAAACAAAAAATTAATAAATGCCTCATACACATAGTACACAAAGATTTATGCTGGAAACCCTTAACTGGGAGAAAACCATCATTCCTTGGTGCCACACCTCTCAACTCTTCATTGTATTAATTTCACCATTCAAAATACAATATATACACAATATTTTAGGTATTCTCTAGCTACCAAAACCCTAATCCCTTAATTCATGATTAATTTATAAAACTATGAAAAATAGCGAAAATTGCTAAAATAGAAAAAACTGCCCTAGGAAAGCGCCCGACGCACATGACACAGAGGGCGGAGGGGGGAGGGATCGTCAGACAAAATTTTCAAATCTGAAACACCACCCCACACACATGAAAATAATGTAACACCTACCCAACATTCTCCCATTTGTTGTTTTTTTTACATACAGGGGGACACAAGATTGCATAGTCAACAATGCCCATTGTTTCTTTACACCAAGAGAATTTCTCGAAGCTCACCAAAATTTTCAATGAATCTGCAACATTCTTCAAAGTGTAAATCTTCTCCAACAATACCTTCGTGTCTTCAACCATGTCTCTCACAAAGTGATACTGAACATCAATAGGATTTTTCTTTGAATGATAAGTTGGGTTCTTTGCTAGGAATATTGCAATCTAACTATCACATTCTAACCTTACTTCTTGTTGTACCAACCCAATACCTAAATACAATCTATGTAACCAAACCGCTTCCTTTCATGCATGAGTTGTTGCCATGTATTCAACTTTTGTAGTTGAGAGTGCTACTACAACCTATCTTTTGCTCATCCAACTGATTGCTCCTCCAAATAGGTTAAACACATACCCACTCGTAGATCTTCTACAATCCATATTTCCATCCTGATATGCATCAACAAACCCATGCACATCCAACACTTTGTTAAATCCTGGTCTTCCTTGGTATCACAATCCATAGCTAGAAGTGACATGCAAATACCTGAAAATCCTATTTATTGTTGTTCAATGCTTCTTCCTTGGTTTTGACATATCCCTACTCAAAACTCCCGCTGCATGTGCAATTTCCAATCTAGTACATACTATTTCATACATCAAACTACCAACATGTCGAGCCCGAACAACTCCCCCTAAATTTTTACAAAATTTAAAGGGCCCCCATTAGAATCTTGATAATTATAATGAGCTATAGAATCAACCTTTTCAAATAGTTCCATACCTTGGCTTGCTTTGAGACAAACTTAAGACATTCACTATAGTATGAGACATTCATTACAA
>ML784079.1:243501-257888 GCA_009831015.1 Picea engelmannii | reverse complement strand
TTTTTTTATCTATGATTTGTTTAATTTTGTAAAAAACCAAAATTAATATTTTTCTCTTCTCCATTAACTTGAAGCTTCTAGAATTTTAAGATCATATTTGAAAATAAATTATAAACAATATCTGTTTAGAACTTATAGTTAGTTTAAATTCATTTTTTATTTTATTGTTCTAGATTTTTGTTTTATTTGCAATTTTTAGGTTGTTAATTTTTAGGTTTCTTTTTGTTTCACAGGTTTCTATTATAAAATATTTGATACGGATCTGATCATGGCTTGATTTTATTATCCAAATACGTTCAAGATGATTGATCCAAAAATAATATTGGATTGCTACAAATAATTTTATGATCAACAACAGATAAAATTTGGAAAGGCGTCAAGATCAGACACACAATTTTGCAGGACTGATTGTAGCCAAACCATGAGGAATTTGAAGATACGGTTGAAAACTCATTTCCAAAATGGACCCATTTACCTTATGCATAGAAATTTTCCCAAACAAATGCACGATCTGAGATATATTGATGTCTCTTTACGAGGAAAATTTCAGGTGGCGAAAATTATTAGTGACGCCCAGACTGTTCACTCATTGTATAAATATATGAGAAATTTCAGAGCCATGAGGATCTAAAAATTTGAGAGGAGAATTTTTATCCTTTCTCTTTTGTATATTATCTCTTTTGTAAACATTTTTTCTTTTCAAATGGAGTAACGGATATTTGGAATCTTTGGGAGAATGGACGAGTATTTTCAAAGAAGAATATGGAATTCCAGGTTGCTTAATGGCTTTTGTCCTATGAGTAAAATGGTTTTATTTTCATTACAATATCTTCATATTCTTTGATTAATTGATTATGCATTGATTTAAATTAGTTTTAGTCTATTTTATCAATACATGGTTAATTATTATCATTTATATATTAATTTTTTCAAACTTTAACAGTCTATTATTCCAAAAAAATCATTTTTGGACCACAATATGGGCATGTGATTTTCAGAAAGAATATGGAAAAGCAATTCATCTTTGGCTTTAGACCTGTGTGATGTTTATTCCATTTTGTTCTTTCATTAATGTTGTATCATGAGAATATTATTATGGTTTATTTTAGCTTTAGCTTATCATCATATGGTGTTTTCATACTATTAAATGTTATATGTTGTCCATAATTTATTATTCCATTTTTTATGTGTGATTGATCTATCATTTTTGAATTTTTGAATTTATTCTTAATATTAAATGTTGGATAAAATCAATATTCATATCTGAGTTTTCTCTCTTTCTTAAATATTGATCGCCTTAAGATCACAATATTTTTTAATTAGATGTCTTTCTGCTGTTATTAATTTACTCCAATATCAAATACTTCTTTGAATGTATTCTGGAAGTGCTAGTATTGTTTTGTTATAGGTTTTCCTTAACAATAGTACATGCACAAGCTCATACAACATAGGAAGATAAACTCAGTTGACTGATCATTTAGAAGTTAGTAGATGCATTCTTTTCTTTTATTTAGAATTGTTTATGAATAAAACAATGATTACATTAATTAGCTTTGATTGTTTTTGTGTCACTGTTTCAATCATATTCATTTAGTATTTATTTGTTTAATATATTTAAAAAAAAATTATGTTGTTCATATTTGATTCAAAAACCTTATCAAACAATCATTTTCGCAAGATTTCATGCAAACCTTGTAACCTGTATATATATTGTTTATATTCACATTTCTTTTTAATAAACATAAGTCAATAATATATCATTTGTTAGAATCATAGATTTTAGATTAGTTTCATTTATTTTATTATTTTTAGGACTTTAGGTGGCCAACGGAGCCATTAAACCCGTCATAATAGGTTACACCAAACAGCTTGGGTTATTTAGACAAACCCGGACCAGATCTATTCTTCAAGTTGACGGCAAGTCAAATTTGTCCGTCAACAAATGGCGCTAAAAGGAGGGCCGAGGTAAATTTAATGATTAAATGTTTTACCCCTCAACCTATCATAATTCCACATTTATAAACTTTTCTTCTGTGTCATCCTGAAATGCACTAGAAGGCAGGCCAGACTGACAAGATGGCCTTGTAGGAGTCTTTGTTTTGAATGTACTTAATTCCCCATGACTCCCCAAATCACTGTGTTGGTACATGCTTTCCACTTCTCATTACCTGATATTCTGAAAAAGAAAGTCTCTCTCTTGTCCAAACTCACCTTTGATGGTGAGGGAAATGTATCTGCAAAAGACCATATTAACAAGTTTTGGTGTAAATGCATCAAGCATGATATTTTTTATTTAAAGGTTTTGTGGAGATTGTTTGCTTTCACTTTCAGGGGTCGGATTAAACACTGGTTTGAATCTTTTCCAACATATCACATTATTGATTGGTTTCAGTTTGTAGATGAATTTTTAGATGCTTTTGAAAACTATGATTACAGTGAATTATGTAAAGAATTTCAAACTTTATTAATCAATGACAATTCATCTCTAGAAGTCTTTTCAACAAGAATCCACCATGTTCTCTGTAAATGTAATCTTGATGACATGTCATTTGTACTAAATCTCTTATATGATGCTTGTGTCCCTTTCATCCTGTCATATTCAACCGTGAATGATGAATTGGTTACAAATCCTATAACTCAATTGCGAGAAGAATTTTGTTTGCAGGATGAGAGGAATCCATCAGGAAACATTGAACAAGAAAGGGAGCTAGAATCTATTGAAAATGTTCTCACTAACAATCAAATTGTTTTTTCCTTTGAACCCTTGCATATTCAATCTTCAACTATCGTGGAAGGAAATTTTATCGTGGGTCTAGGTATATGTCCATCTTTTTCTAACTCTTGCTCTAATCAGTACTTAGATTCAATTATTGAAGAACACTTAGGTGATGAAAATGATCTTAAGCGTTTTAACATTCCAATGAAATAGATTAGAGATGTAGATCTACAATTGGAAGAAGAAACCTTAAACCTTCATCCACAAATCATACCTTATGCACATGAAAGATTAAATGTTTGTCATGAAAGTTTTGAATTGTCTATCATATAGGAGGCAAATTTAGATGATCGTATTATGTTGAAGGAGTTATCACCAAAAGAGAGTGAAAGTATTAAGGAAAGTGAAGATGAATGTTTTGAGAATACCATTGTTAATTATCATAGCTCAAGAGAATATTTTCACGTGCTCATTTCTAATTCCTTTTACGTTTTATAGCACGATCTTTTCTTAGATTCTGGTGTGCATGGTATTTAACCTATGGTATCATAATTTTTTCCATCACAATCTAATCTTTTTGATATGTCAATATTTGGTGAAATTAATTTCAAACATAACATTTATGAAATCCGATTTGACACTCTTTCACTTTCATCACTCGCATGGGAAAAAGACATGTTGCAAGATGATTTTACACGATTTATTTTTGAAAAATACAATGCACTCATTCTCATGGAGATCGAATATTCTACATTGCATATTCGTTCTTCGATTGGTTTGAATTTTAATGTTTATGCTTCACATTTTGAAACGATCAATCTCAGCAAAGGAAGAATTCAAACCAATAATCTAATTGATGTCATGAATCCTCTTATGATGTGTTCCCCATTGATATATCCATTTCATCAAAATCATAGTTTGCATCCTAATTTTTATGACAGTATCTTAGAATGGCTTGAAGATTCGTATCTGAAAAATCTTCATAATAAAGATAAAGTTGTGCTTGATTTGTTTTTACCTAAATATCTAGGAAGTAAGCATGACATGATTCTTTTAGATCCTTCATGTGAAGAAATTGATGAACACTTGGAAAATTGTTAGGAGGATGGGGCACTTCGGCCTTGGTTGATGGTTATGTCAGGTCCCCATAATATTAACAAGTTTTCCAAACTTACTTACACTCTTACATGCCATTATGACTCATATCACGACCAGATTGGAGAATGGTTGGAGGATTCATACATCAAGAAGTTTCAAAAAAATTGTAAGGTTGTGCTTGTTTTGTTTTAAAAGAATATATAGGAGGTAAGAATGACATATTTCTTTTCTAGCTGCAAATACTACATTCTTTTATTCCGATTTCTTACTTTCTATGCCTTGTAGGATTGAAGATGCTCTTGTGGCTACATTGGAAATACGATTTTACTTAGAATTTTGATCTATTTAGTAGTTTAGAGTAGGTTTAGGAGTAGGTTTCCTTTAGTTTTATTTCTTAATATTTATTTGTGTAATAATGCAGTTATGAATACAAGTGGGTACACCAAGAGAACTATAATATAAATGTTGTCAGGGAAGTCCACTTTAATTTTTTTCTCTCTACTTTTCATTGAACATTTCTTTTCAAAAATGCAGTATCATCATGAAAATTTTAAATGGAAAGTAAAGAGATAAGTAAATTTGAACTATCAATTCAACCCTGACCCAAGGTGCCACGAGTAGGACTGCACTCATTTTAATAAGGATTTTTCTATTTTCTTTTACTTTCTTTTATTTTTAATAATAATGCTTGGTCAAAGTAGCATCTCATGCATCACTATCTTAAGAAAAGAACTTGTTTGCACATGATATTTTATATGATTTATTTCTTCATTTATTTTACAGTAAGATGCTAGTGGATCCAAAAGCTCAAGTTTATCTTTGGCCAAAATCGTTTCCTGAAAAGTTTTCTTTTGTTGTTTTGATTTTGTGTACTTCTGATTTTGAATACCATTAATAAAATTTGATCTGGTTTGTTGTGTGTTTCTTGTTTTCTTTGATTGCTTTGAACGAGTTTTCTTCTTATCTTTTTTTTTGAATCAATATATTTCTAATCAAAAAGCTATTGTCGAAGGAAGCATTTATTTTAAGACTTGTGTTTTTCAAACAAATTGAAATATTTCAAAGAGGTCCTGATATTAAGATATAGCTCAGACAATTGATTTTTAAGTCAATTGTCACTTTCATTTTGTCCTCAAATTGTCTTTTCCAGAGTATTACACCAAATATATGGTTTAAATCTTTGAGAATTACGATGATATTTAAACTTTTTACACCGTCCATATTCTTAAGGAATCGTTTTTAAGTGCTTCCCCATTCTTTAGATGATTTCTTAAAGGAAATCTAAAATCTCTAAACCATGATAAAACTTACAGTTTTGAAATCAAATAAATAACTTGATCAACTATTCACCTATATTGCAATTAACCTCCAGTATCACCCCACTCTCTTTGTCATCAATAAATCTATAATTGTATTACTATTTAAAAGTGGCATAAGAGGGTTGAAAGCACTTATTTGTGGGAAGTGTGTGTAAACCCATCCGGGTACTGAACAGGCTCGCTGGCAGCAGGTAAATGCACACATGTACCAAGACAACTTCGTCGGGGTACTGAATAGGCCTACTGGCAATGAAGAAATGTCAGTTCGAGAGGTAGAAGGTATATGTTTTTAAATTAACTTTTATGGAAGTATACATCATGTGGATACAACTATTGGATGGGATTAAATCATTTGAGTGGGTTAAATGACATCCATGTTGAGGCTATGGACGTCTGCTGGCAGCAGTGGCTCTGTCAATGGTATTGAAGTTATTTTATAAACATCGTGACTCTTTGATTTAGACATTATTTCAATTTATAATCCCCTAGAAAGAAAATTCTATTGTCCAGTTATAACATTGAGCTTATCCTAATACCATATGATCTCAGAGTGAATTTATTTCAGGGAGCTTAAATCCTTTTATCAGTCTTATTTTTTTATTCCTAAGATGAAATCTTACTAGATCAGAGATAACTGGTTCACCCAGTAAGTCGTCATTTGTTGGGCGCCAACAACTGCCCCTAAATTTTTACAAAATCTAAAGGGCCCCCATTAGAATCTTGATAATTATAATGAGCTACATAATCAACCTTTTCAAATAGTTCCATACCTTGGCTTGCTTTGAGACAAACTTAATACATTCACTATAGTATGAGACATTCATTACAAGAGTATATGTCAAAATTTAGAAACGAGCATAGAAATCTCAATTTAAACAAAAATGTTAATTTTTATCAACTGTTTACTTTCGTTTAAATTATGATTATGTGTTCTTTCTTTTTCTCATTAGCAAGTTTGACTATTTTGAATAATGGGTTCAATACTTCATCAAATAATATCTTGGTTGATTTCTCATTTTCATAAAATTATTTGGTGATATTAATTAATTAAATTCATTTTTTTCATTTTGCATCTCATTTCAAAATAAAAATAATAATTAAAAAAAACAAATTATCTATGATTTGTTTGATTTTGTAAAAACCAAAATTAATATTTTTCTCTTCTCCATTAACTTGAAGCTTCTAGAATTTTAAGATCATATTTGAAAGGAAATTATAAACAATGTTTGTTTAGAACTTATAGTTAGTTTAAATTCATTTTTTATTTTATTGTTCTAGATTTTGTTTTATTCGCAATTTTTAGGTTATTAATTTAGGTTTCTTTTTGTTTCACAGGTTTATATTATCAAATATTTGATACGGATCTGATCATGGCTTGAGTCACTCATGGGTCAAATTATTCCTCTAATTTTCCCATTGGATTTTCTCTTTACTTGATGGAGTTTGTAATACAATTTATATGAGAAGATGGAATGTCTAGTTATACCCCAAAACTTTATTAATATTATGTTTTAAGACATTTTAATTGCATGTGCTACTAGAATTATTGTTGAGTGGTGTATTTAAATGTGTCTACCCATTGTGGGTTGGCTATCCAATCCTATAACGATGAATTTCTCAAGCATATCAATGTTCTGCCAATAAAATTATTTGTAAGTTTTAAACCTGTGAAATAGAGTAATGCATATAGATTCTTAAGCAAAACAAAAAATTAATCAATGCCTCATACACATAGTACACAAAGATTTATGCTGGAAACCTTTAACTGGGAGAAAAACATCCTTCCTTGGTGCCACACCTCTCAACTCTTCATTGTATTAATTTCACCATTCGCAATACAATGTATACACAATATTTTAGGTATTCTCCAACTACCAAAACCCAAATCCCTTAATTCATGATTAATTTATAAAACTGCAAAAAATAGCGAAAATTGTTAAAATAGAAAAAACTACCCTAGGAAAGCACTTGACGCACATGACACAGAGGGCGGAGGGGGGAAGGATCGTCAGACACAATTGTCAAATCTGAAACACCACCCCACACACATGCACATAATGTAACACCTACCCAACATTCTCCCATTTGTTGTTTTTTTTACATACATGGGGTCACAAGATTGCATAGTCAACAATCTAGGGCAACAATGCCCATTGTTTCTTTACACCAGGAGAATTTCTCGGAGCTCACCAACATTTTCAATGAATCTACAACATTCTTCAAAGTGTAAATCTTCTCCAACAATACCTTCATGTCTTCAACCATGTCTCTCACAAAGTGATACTGAACATCAATATGATTTGTCTTTGAATGATAAATTGGGTTCTTTACTAGGAATATTGCAATTTAACTATCACATTCTAACCTTACTTCTTGTTGTACCAACCCAATACCTAAACATAATCTATGTAACCAAACCTCTTCCTTTCATGCATGAGTTTTTGCCATGTATTCAACTTTTGTAGTTGAGAGTTCCACTACAACCTGCCTTTTGTTCATCCAACTGATTGCTCCTCCGAATAGGTTAAACACATACCCACTTGTAGATCTTCTACGATCCATATTTTCATCCCGGTGTGCATCAACAAACCCATGTACATCCAACACTTTGTTAAATCCTGGTCTTCCTTGGTATCACAATCCATAGCTAGAAGTGACATGCAAATACCTGAAAACCCTATTTATTGTTGTTCAATGCTTCTTCCCTGGTTTTGACATATCCCTGCTCAAAACTCCCACTGCATGTGCATTTTCAATCTAGTACATACCATTGCATACATCAAACTGCCAACCTGTCGAGCCCCAACAACTCCCCCTAAATGTTTACAAAATTTAAAGGGCCCCCATTAGAATCTTGATAATTATAATGAGTTATAGAATCAACCTTTTCAAATAGTTTCATACATTAGCTTGCTTTGAGACAAACTTAAGACATTCACTATAGTATGAGACATTCATTATAAGAGTATATGTCAAAATTTAGAAACGAGCATAGAAATCTCAATTTAAACAAAAACGTTAATTTTTATCCACTGTTTACTTTCGTTTAACTTATGATTATGTGTTCTTTCTCTTGCTCATTAGTAAGTTTGACTATTTTGAATAATGGGTTCAATACTTCATCAAATAATATCTTTGTTGATTTCTCATTTTCATAAAATCATTTGGTGATATTAATTAATTAAATTCTTTTTTTTTCATTTTGCATCTCATTCCAAAATAAAAATAATAATTAAAAAAAAAAAAAAAAATTATCTATGATTTGTTTGATTTTGTAAAAACCAAAATTAATATTTTTCTCTTCTCCATTAACTTGAAGCTTCTAGAATTTTAAGACCATATTTGAAAGAAAATTATAAACAATGTTTGTTTAGAAACGTATAGTTAGTTTAAATTCATTTTTTATTTTATTGTTCTAGATTTTGTTTTATTCACAATTTTTAGGTTATTAATTTAGGTTTCTTTTTGTTTCAGAAGTTTATATTATCAAATATTTGATACAGATCTGATTATGTCTTGATTTAATTATCCAAATACGTTCAAGATGATTGATCCAAAAATAATATTGGATTGCTACAAATAATTTTATGAGCATCAACAGATAAAATTTGAAAGGCGTGAAGATCAGACACACGATTTTGCAGGACTGATTGTAGCACAACCATAGGGAATTTGAAGAAACCGTTGAAAACTCATTTCCCAAATGGACCCATTTACCTTCCGCAAAGAAATTTTCTCAAAATAATACACGATCTGAGAGATATTGATGTCTCTTTACGAGGCAAATTTTAGGTGGCAAAAATTATTAGTGGTGCGCAGAATGTTCACTCTTTGTATAAATATATGAGAAAGTTCAGAGCCATGAGGATCCAAGAATTGGAGAGGAGGATTTTTATTTTTTCTCTTTTGTATATTATTTCTTTTGTAAACTTTTTTTCTTTTCAAATGGAGTAACAGATAGTTGGAATCTTTGGGAGAATAGATGAGTATTTTCAAAGAAGAATATGGAATTACAGGTTACTTAATGGCTTTTGTCCTGTGAGTAAAATGGTTTTATTTTCATTATAATATCTTCATATTCTTTGATTAATTGATTATGCATTTTTATAAATTAGTTTTAGTCTATTTTATCAAAACATGGTTAATTATTATCATTTATATATTATTTTTTTCAATCTTTAAGAGTCTATTATTCCAAAAAAATCATTTTTGGACCACAATATGGGCATGTGATTTTGAGAAAGAATATGGGAAAACAATTCATCTTTGGCTTTAGACCTGTGTGATGCTTATTCCATTTCGTTCTTTCATTATTGTTGTATCATGGGAATATTATTATGGTTGATTTTAGCTTTAACTTGTCATCATATGGTGTTTTCATACTGTTAAATGTTATATACTGTCCATAATTTCTTATTCCATTTTTTATGTGTGATTGATCTATCATTTGATCATTTTTGAATTTATTCTTAATGTTAAATGTTGGATAAAATCAATATTCAGATTTGAGTTTTCTCTTATTCTTAAATATTGATCACCTTAAGATCACAAGTTTTTTAATTAGATGTATTTATGTTGTTATTAATTTACTCAAATATCAAATACTTCTTTGAATGTATTCTGGAAGTGCTAGTATTGTTTTGTTATAGATTTCCCTTAACAGCAGTACAGGCAACATCTCATACAACACATGAAGATAAACTCAATTGACTGATCAGTTAGAGGTTAGTAGATGCATTCTTTTCTTTTATTTAGAATTGTTTATGAATGAAACAATGATTACATTAATTAGCTTTGACTATTTTTGTGTCACTGTTTCAATCGTATTCATTTAGTATTTATTTGCTTAATATCTTTAAAAAAAAAAAAGTGGTGTTCATATTTGATTCAGAAACCTTATCAAACAATCATTTTCGCAAGATTTCATGCAAACCTTGTAACCTATATATATATATATATATATATATAAACATAAGTCATTAATATATCATTTGTTAGAATCATAGATTTTAGATTAGTTTCATTTCTTTTATTATTTTTAGGACTTTAGTTGTCCAACGGAGCCATTAAACCCGTCAGAATAGGTTACACCAAATGGCTTGGGTTATTTAGACAACCCCGGACCGGATCTATTCTTCTAGTTGACGGCAAGTCAAATTTGTCCGTCAATAAATGGCACTAGAAGGAGAGCCAAGGTAAATTTAATGATTAAATTTTTTACCCCTCAGCCTGTCACAATTCCAAATTTATAAAATTTTCTTCTGTGTCATCTTGAACTGCACTTGAAGGCAGGCCAGACTGACAAGTTGGCCTTGTAGAAGTCTTTGTTTTGAATGTATTTAATTCTCTATGCCTCCCCAAATCACTGTGTTGGAACATGCTTTCCAGTTCTCATTACCTGATATTCCCAACAAGACAGTCTCTCTCTTGCCCAAACTCACATTTGATGGTGGGGGGAATGTATCTACAAAAGACCATATTAACAAGTTTTGGTGTAAATGCATCAAGCATGATATTTCTAATTTAAAGGTTTTGTGCAGATTGTTTGCTTTCACTTTCAGGGGTCGAATTAAACATTGGTTTGATCCTTTTCCAAGATATCACATTATTGATTGGTTTCAGTTTGTAGATGAAATTTTAGATGCTTTTGAAAGCTATGATTACAATCAATTATGTGAAGAATTTCAAACTTTATTAATCAATGACAATTCATCTCCAGATGTCTTTTCAACAAGAATCCACCATGTTCTCTGTAAATTTAATCTTGATGACATGTCATTTGTACTAAATCTCTTCTGTGATGCTTGTGTCCCTTTCATACAGTCATATTCAATAGCGAATGATGAATTAGTTACAAATCCTATCACTCAATTGCGAGAAGAATTTTGTTCGCAGAATGAGAGGAATCCATCAGGAAACATTGAACAAGAAAGGGAGCTAGAATCTATTGAAAATGTTCTCACTGACAGTCAAATTGTTTTTTCCTCTGAACCCTTGCATATTCAATCTTCAACTATTGTGGAAGGAGATTTTATTGTGTAACTAGGTATATGTCCATCTTTTTTATAACTCTTTCTCTAATCAGTACTTAGATTCAATTATTGAAGAACACTTAGGTGATGAAAATGATCTTAAGCGTTCTAACATTCCAATGAAACAGATTAGAAATGTAGATCTGCAATTGGAAGAAGAAACCTTAAACCTTCATCCACAAATCATACCTTATCCACATGAAAGATTAAATGGTTGTCATGAAAGTTTTGAATTGTCTATCATACAGGAGGAAAATTTAGATGATCGTATTATGTTGAAGGATTTATCACCAAAAGAGAGTGAAAGTATTAAGGCAAGTGAAGATGAATGTCTTGAGAATACCATTGTTAATTATCATAGCTCAAGAGAATCTTTTCACGTGCTCATTTTTAATTCATTTTACTCTTTATATCCCGATCTCTTCTTAGATTCTGGTGTGCATGGTATTTTACCCATGATATCATACTTTTTTCCATCACAATCTAATATTTTCGATATGTCAATATTTGGTGAAATTAAATTCAAACATAACATTTATGAAATCGGATTTGACGATCTTTCACTTTCATCACTCACATGGGAAAAAAACATGTTGCAAGATGGTTTTACACGATTTATTTTTGAAAAAGACAATGCACTCATTCTCATGGAGATCGAATATTCTACATTGCATATTTGTTCTTTGATTAGTTTGAATTTTAATGTTTATGCTTCACATTTTGAAACAATCAATCTCATCAAAGGAAGAATTCAAACCAATAATCTAATTGATGTCATGAATTCTCTTATGATGTGTTCCCCATTGACATATCTATTTCATCAAAATCATAGTTTGCATCCTAATTTTTATGACAGGATCTTAGAATGGCTTGAAGATTTGTATCTGAAAAATCTTCATAATAAAGATAAAGTTGTTCTTGCTTTGTTTTTACCTAAATATCTAGGAAGTAAGCATGACATGATTATTTTAGATCCTTCATGTGAAGAAATTGATGTACACTTGGAAAATTGTCAGGAGGATGGGGCACTTCGGCCTTGGTTGATGGTTATGTCAGGTCCCCATAATATTGACAAGTTTTCCAAACTTACTTACACTCTTACATGTTATTATGACTCATATCACGACCAGATTGCAAAATGATTGGAGGATTCATACATCAAGAAGTTTCAAAAAAAATGGCAAGGTCGTGCTTGTTTTGTTTTTAAAAGAATATATAGGAGGTAAGCATGACATATTTCTTTTGTATCTGCAAATACTACATTCTTTTATTCCGATCTCTTACTTTCTATGCCTTGCAGGATTGAAGATGCTCTTGTGGCTACATTGGAAATACGATTTTACTTAGAATTTTGATCTATTTAGTAGTTTAGGAGTAGGTTTCCTTTAGTTTTATTTCTTAATATTTCTTTGTGTAATAATGCAGTTATGAATACAAGTGGGTACACCAAGAGAACCATAATATGAATGTTGTCAGGGAAGTCCACTTTAAATTTTTTTCTCTCTGTTTTTCATTGAACATTTCTTTTCAAACACGCAGTATCATCATGAAAATTTTAAATGTAAGGTAAAGAGATAAGTAAATTTGAACTATCAATTCAACCCTGACCCAAGGTACCACGAGTAGAACTACACTCATTTTAATAAGGATTTTTCTATTTTCTTTTAGTCTCTTTTATTTTTAATAATAATGTTTGGTCAAAGTAGCATCTCATGCATCACTATCTTAAGAAAAGAACTTGCTCGCACATAATATTTTATATGATTTAGTTTTCATTTATTTTGCAGTAAGATGCTAGTGGATCCAAAAGCTCAAGTTTATCTTTGGCCAAAATCGTTTCCTAAAAAGTTTTATTTTGTTGTTTTGATTTTGTGTAATTCTGATTTTGAATCTCAATAATAAAATTTGATCTGGCTTGTTGTGTGTTTCTTGTTTTCTTTGATTGCTTTGAATAAGTTTTCTTCTTATCTTTCTTTTTGAATCAATATATTTCTGATCAAAAAGATATTGTCAAAGGAAGCATTTATTTTAAGACTTGTGTTTTTCAAGCAAATTGAAATATTTCAAAGAGGTCTTGATATTAAGATATAGCTCAGACAATTGATTTTTAAGTCAATTGTCACTTTCATTTTGTCCTCAAATCGTCTTTGCCAGAGTATTACACCAGAGATATGATTTAAATCTTTGAGAATTACGATGATCTTTAAACTTTTTATGCCGTCCATATTCTTAAGGAATTATTTTTAAGTGCTTTCGCATTCTTTAGATGATTTCTTAAAGGAAATTTAAAATCTCTAAACCATGATAAAAATTCCAGTTTTGAAAGCAAATAAATAACTTGATCAACTATTCACCTGTATTTCAATTAACCTCCAGTATCACCCCTCTCTCTTTTTCATCAATAAATATATAATTGTATTACTATTTAAAAGTGGCATAAGAGGGTTGAAAGCACTTATTTGTGGGAAGTGTGTGTAAACCAGTCGAGGTACTGAACAGGCTCGGTGGCAACGGGTAAATGCACACATGATACCAAGACAACTTCATCGGGGTACTGAATAGGCCTGCTAGCAATGAAGCAATGTCGGGTCAAGAAGTAGCAGGTATATGTTTTTAAATTAACTTTTATGGAAGTATACATCAAGTGGATACAACTATTGGATGGGATTAAAGCATTTGAGTGGGTTAAACGACATCATTGTCGAGGCTATGGACATCTGCTGGAAGCAGTGGCTCTATCAACGGTATTGAAGTTCTTTTATAAACATCGTGAATCTTTGATTAAGACATTATTTCAGTTTATAATCCCCTACAAAGAAAATTCTATTGTCCAGTTACAACATTGAGCTTATCCTAATACCATATGATCTTAGAGTGAATTTATTTCAGGGAGCTTAAATCATTTTATCAGTCTTATTATTTTCTTCCTGAGATGAAATCTTACCAGATCAGAGATAACTTCTTCACCCAGTAAGTCTCCATTTGTTGGGCCCCAACAACTCCCCCTAAATGTTTACAAAATTTAAAGGGCCCCCATTAGAATCTTGATAATTATAATGAGCTACAGAATCAACCTTTTCAAATAGTTCCATACCTTGGCTTGATTTGAGACAAACTTAAGGCATTCACTATAGTATGAGACATTCATTACAAGAGTATATGTCAAAATTTAGAAATGAGCATAGAAATCTCAATTTAAACAAAAACGTTAATTTTTATCAA
>ML784079.1:228837-243451 GCA_009831015.1 Picea engelmannii | reverse complement strand
ATGTTTGTTTAGAACTTATAGTTAGTTTAAATTCATTTTTTATTTTATTGTTCTAGATTTTGTTTTATTCACAATTTTTAGGTTATTAATTTAGGTTTATTTTTGTTTCACAGGTTTCTATTATCAAATATTTGATATGGATCTGATCATGGATTGATTTTATTATCCAAATACGTTCAAGACGATTGATCCAAAAATAATATTGGATTGCTACAAATAATTTTATGAGCAGCAACAGATAAAATTTGGAAAGGCATCAAGATCAGACAGGCGATTTTGCAGGACTGATTGTAGCCAAAACATGAGGAATTTGAAGAAACGGTTGAAAACTCATTTCCCAAATGGACCCATTTACCATTCGCATAGAAATTTTCCCAAAACAATGCACAATATGAGAGATATTGATGTCTCTTTATGAAGCAAATTTCAGGTGGCGAAAATTATTAGTGACGCCCAGAGTATTCACTCATTGTATAAATATATGAGAAAGTTCAGAGCCATGAGAATCAAAGAATTGGAGAGGAGGATTTTTATTCTTTCTCTTTTGTATATTATTTGTTTTGTAAACATTTTTTCTTTTCAAATGGAGTAACAGATAGTTGGAATCTTTGGGAGAATGGACGAGAATTTTCAAAGAAGAATATGGAATTACAGGTTGCTTAATGGCTTTTGTCCTGTGAGTAAAATGGTTTTATTTTCATTATAATATCTTCATATTCTTTGATTAATTGATTATACATTGATTTAAATTAGATTTAGTCTATTTTATCAAAACATGGTTAATTATTATCATTTATATATTAATTTTTTCAATCTTTAAGAATCTATTATCCTAAAAAAATCATTTTTGGACCACAATATGGGTGTGTGATTTTGAGAAAGAATATGGAAAAACAATTCATCTTTGGCTTTAGACCTATGTGATGCTTATTCCATTTCGCTCTTTCATTAATGTTGTATCATGAGAATATTATTATGGTTGATTTAAGCTTTAGCTTATCATCATATGGTGTTTTCATACTATTAAATGTTATATACTATCCATAATTTCTTATTCCATTTTTTATGTGTGATTGATCTATCATTTGATCATTTTTGAATTTATTCTTAATGTTAAATGTTGGATAAAATCAATATTTAGATCTGATTTTTCTCTCGTTCTTAAATATTGGTCACCTTAAGATCACAAGATTTTTTAATTAGATGTCTTTCTGTTGTTATTAATTTACTCCAATATCAAATACCTCTTTGAATGTATTCTGGAAGTGCTAGTATTGTTTTGTTATAGGTTTCCCTTAACAACAGTACAGGCAGAAGCTCATACAACAAAGAAAGATAAACTTAGTTGACTGATCAGTTAGAGGTTAGTAGATGCATTCTTTTCTTTTATTTAGAATTGTTTATGAATGAAACAATGATTACATTAATTAGCTTTAACTATTTTGTGTCATTATTTCAATCGTATTCATTTAGTATTTATTTGTTTAATATCTTTAAAAAAAAAGTGATGTTCATATTTGATTCATAAATCTTATCAAACAATCATTTTTGCAAGATTTCATGCAAACCTTGTAACCTGTATATATATTGTTTATATTCACATTTCTTTTTAATAAACATAAGTCAATAATATATCATTTGTTAGAATCATAGATTTTAGATTAGTTTCATTTCTTTTATTATTTTTAGTACTTTAGTTGGCCAACTGAGCCATTAAACGCATCAGAATAGGTTACACCAAATGGCTTGGGTTATTTAGACAACCCCGGACCGGATATATTCTTACATTTGACGGCAAGTCAAATTTTCCTGTCAACACAACCGCACTAGCATATGGAACATGGGACATGTCCTCTTCCTCTTCCTATGTCTTGGGACACTGATATACAGATAAATTTACACCTACATGAATAGGAACCTTGATCATTTTACTTTCCTGCATATTAAACCTCTGCAATATTTTCTCAACATGTTTTCTCTAATTCAACCAGAGTTCCATGTTTTCACAATCTCTTTTAATCCCCATTCCCACAATGAAGTTAGCAGCACCAAGATCCTTCATTTCAAATTTGGAGGATATTTGTGATTTCACATCCTTGATAACACCCATGTTATTTCCTACCAGCAACATGTCATCGACATACAACACTACATAAATGAACTGATTACCAACCTGCTCGGAATATACACATAGATTAACCCTGTTTCTCACAAATCCCAGTCCAAGAATGTATGTGTGAAAATTTCGGTACCACATCTTAGGTGATTGATTCAGACCATATAGTGACTTCTTTATCTTATAGACTAGTTCTTTCTTTCCCTTCATTGCAAAGCCTTCAGGTTGCTTCATGTAGATTTCTTCTTCCAGATCCCCATGTAGGAATATTTCCTTCACATCCATTTTCTCTACTTCAAAATAAAAAGTAGTAGCAACAGATAAAAGAAATCTGATAGAAGTTAACTTCACAACAAGAGGAAAAATTTCACCAAATTCAATTCCCTCTACCTAGGAATAACCTTTTTCTACTAACTGAGTTTTGTATTTCTCCACTTTTCCTTCTGCATTCAACTTCTTAAACACCCATTTGTTGCTAATGTCCTTTCTTCCAGTTGGAAACTCAACTAGATCTCATGCCTCATTCTTATTCAAGGAATCCATCTCTTCAACCATGGCCTTATTTCATATTTTACTATCATTTGAATTCAATTCTTCCTTGACAGCTCTGAGATCATCATTAGTAATAGATAAAGAAAAATTAACATGAAAATATGGTGGACTATACCTTTCTAGCTTCTTTATTTCCCTCATTGATCTCATCAATACTGGAGTATGAGGTTCTTCTTCTTTTGATTCATCTTCTTCCATTGATTTATATTTTGCATCATCCAACTCAAACTCTATTTTCTCAGGTTCTTCTTTCCTTGGTAGGAATTCCTCTTTGGGAACATCTTTAACCTCTCTAAAAACAACATCTTGACTATAAACAGTCTTTTTAGTTTCTTGGTTCCATAGCTTATAACCTTTCATACCATATTTATAACCAATGAATATACCCTTTTCAGCTTTATTATCCAACTTTATCCTATTTTCCTTTGGAACATGTACATAAGCATCAAAACCAAACACTTTGAGATGTTCAAGAGAGGGTTTCTTACCAGTCCATAATTCATGCAGAGTTTTGTCCACCAATGTTGATGAGGGTGGTCTTCTTACCAGGTAACATGTAGTACCCATTGCCTCTGCCTAGAATTCCTATCCTAACCCAACACCACTGAGCATGCTCTTTTCTTTTTCCATCAATGTCATGTTCATCCTTTCTGCAACCCCATTATGTTGAGGTGTGTATGAAGTAGTCTTCTACCTTTTTATGCCGCACTTCGTACAAAAGTATTCGAATTCATTCCCACAAAATTCTCCACCATTATCTTTCCTCAACAACTTTATTTTATTCTTTGTTTGATTTTCTACCAAAGCCTTAAACACTTTAAATTTATCAAATACCTCAAATTTGTTCCTAAGAAAATGAATCTATGTGTTCCTTGAGAAATCATCTATGAATGAAACACAATACAGATATTTACCTAGTGACGGAACATGCACAGGTCCAAGCACATCACTTTGTATCAACTCTAAGATACCCTTTTCTATTGTAGAACCAAATGGGAATCTTACTCGATTATGCTTACCATATATGCAATTTTCACACAAATCAAAATCTAGGGTGCAATTAGAGATATCTTTAACCCTACCTTTATCGTGTGGTGTTCGAAGGCCCTTTTCTCCAATATGTCCCAGTCTTTGATGCCATGTACTATAACATGGTATTATTCCAGTTATAGTATGGATCATGTATTCTTTATTTCTCTTCTTAGGGACAACATAGTTGTTACACCCACCAATATAAGTTCTTCCCAACAACTGGTATAGAGTTCCACATCGAACTCCCCTCATCAACACCATTTATCCTCTGGTCATCTTGCAAGTTCCCTTTCCCAATAAAGTATCCACACCTGCATTATCCAAATTACAGATATTAGGCTCATGGCTAGATTTGGAATGTGCAGAACTCTAGGGAGAGTTCTAATTCTTTCATCTTTCAGAAACAACTTAACCCTTCCATGTCCCATGATTTTGGTTGTTGAGTCATATCCTAGGAAGACATCACCACCATCATACTTTTCATATTCAATGAACCACTCCATGTGATCCGAATTGGATAATTGTATTATTTCTCATCTATCTCACTATTTTTTGGGTGGAAAATTGGAGGAATTAGCTTGTAGAGTCATTTCGATGACTGGCCCAAATTTGAAAATTTGTGTCCAAAAAAAAATCATAAATCTTTCAGAGCCCTTTTGAGGCATCAAATGACCTTTGTTTTAGTCCAAACCTTAATATAGAGGAAGATTCTAAATTCTACACGTCGATACCTTTTCAACGACATAGACCGTTTTTCAATCAAAGTTTCTATGAGAAAGTTATGCCTCCCATAATTTGACCTACCATATTGATCACCATGGTGTGAGTGGATGCCACGTTAACCTCCAATACATAGACATGTGGTGCTAGCCACACAATGGATTTTCTAGGAAAATTCTAGAAGATCCAAAACCATATCACAATTGAAGGTTGGGGAATTAAAAAACCTATCCCTAGATGGCTATCAGGATAATATGTTAAAAACCGGGCCACTAGGAGGAGAAGGGGTCCATTCTTTTGCATTGTATCTTGTTCCATAGCTGAGCATAACATCTAAGAGTGGTATTATGTTAGCATAACATAGGGGGAGAAATTTTGTAGCAACTATACAGGCCACAATTCAAAGGCAACTCCACAGAGTGTTCATGTCTCTTTGTACTTGCATCATTTCTATACCAGAGAAAAGGGAGCAGAGCAACCTCACCTTCTAGATGGGTTTTATCCCGTATTGGGTTTCCCAGGTCATATCTTGTGTTTATTTGTGGATGGTGTGAATGTGTTTTAATGTTCTCTATTTTCTGCATTTTATCTATTCAATCAATAACTAAATATTATGAATTAACCTTCATAGTAAATATTTCAGTATTTTATTAGATATGTTGTGATGAATTTTTCCAATGGAATATCCATGACAGTTTACAGATCACCCTCTCAGGATTCATATGAAATGATGCACCTGAGTCTATCAACCATACATCATGATTTGCATGTGTCTCTGCAGATGCCAGATAAACATCACCTCCTTCTTCTATGGATGTTTTCACCTCTGTGGAAGAGGCATCATCGGACCCCTTTGCTTTATCAACTTTCTTAGACTTGCAATATCTCTTATAATGCCCAATTTTACCATATTTCTAGCATTTCCTCAAACGTTTTCCTAGGGATTTAGATCTACCTTTAGATTTCTATCTCCCCCCAAAGAATTATTTGTATCCCTATCTTTGGGACGACCTCTTACAAATAAATAATTTGTGCTATGACTATCCATGATTTTCCACCTCATCTCTTCTAATAACAAGGATGAAACTACATCCTCATACTTCAATGTAGATTGAGTGGTACTACAAATTACTACAACCATATTATCCCAAGAGTCTGGAAAAGAACGTAACAAAGTAATACACTTATCTTCTTCTGCAAGCGTAATATTAACATATCCAAGTTGACTTACCAGAGTATTGACAACATTTAGATGCTCTGTCATAGAATCTCCCTCTTGCATATTAATATGATACAACTTATTTCGAAGAAACAACTTGTTTACCAGGGACTTTGACTGATACAAATTCCCCAACTTTTATCATATTTATTTGGCTATATGTTCTCTCGACATATTCAATAATATTGAACCAGCTAGGAATAATCAAATTGTAATCCTTTCTCTTATATCTAGCTTCTCCTAATCTTCTTTCAACATATCAGTAGATTGATTACTGGTAGTTTGTGTACTAGTATTTTGTGTACCAATAGTTTGTGTACTAGTAGTTTTTGTAACAAGAATTTGTGTACTAGTGGTTTGTGTACTAGTAGATTGTGTACCAGTAGGTCATGTACCAAGATCTACAACGACCCATTTTTCTTTGTCTAAAAGAAGTTCATCCATCTTGAAATTCCATAGCTCAAAGTTTTTACCATTTAACTTCTCAATATCGATTCTAGAACTTCTTGTCATTATCTTTCAACACAAGAATCACCACTGCAAAATCTCCCACTGAACCCAAGTTTATCACAGATCCAAGATAAACTTGATCTATCAAGACCGAGCCAAATTCTTAGCAACATAGCCATCCCCTTGAAGCCAAAAATGTGCTCTAATACCACATGTAAGTTTTAAACCTCTGAAGTAAAGAAATGCATATAGATTCTTAAGAAAAATAGAAAATTAATCAATGGCTCATACACATAGTACACAAATATTTGCATCGGAAACCCTTATCCGAGAGAAAACTATGCTTCCTTGGTGTCACACGTCTCAACGCTTCATTGCATTAATTTCACCATTAATAATACAATACATACACAATATTTTAGGTATTCCTAAGCTACCAAAACCCTAATCCATTAATCTGAGATTAATTTAGAAAACCACTAAAAATATTGAAAAATGCTAAAATAGAAAAAAAAATGTCCAAAAACAAATTTCAGGGCCCTGCCCTAAACACTCTGTGTAACCAGGGGGGTAAATCCCTCCCTGGGACCCCCCTAGGAAAGCGCTCGATGCACATGACACATAGGGATAAGGAGGGAGGGATTTTTAGACGTAGTCATCAAATATGGCACCCCCCCACACACATGCAAAGAATATAACACCTACCCAACATTATCTTCAAGATTGAATAGAAGTATAAATTCCTTTTTGGTCATGGACCTATGAACTTATTTGATGAAAACCCCCCCCACTTCCTAGGGCTCATGTGACCTCCCGGTCTAGGTTCTTTCACAGTAGGGAGATGAATTAACTCTCAATTCCTCTCTGAACCCTCAAAAATATGTTCCACATGCCTTCTTACCTTTCCTCACGCATAAATTCAAGTTCACGAGGATATTAATCAGTCAGCGGAGAAATCCATGTGACCTTGGGCCAAAACTTTGGGCTAATCTCTCTAACTCATAGGAACTCCATCACTTCGGAACTTCAGTCTTCGGGAGTTCCAACAACAATAGCTTACAATCCTCCCAAACGTCGAATACACGAATGGCCCAGAAATGGTGGAGATCAACAACTCTCAATAAGCATTGAGATCTATGGCTCACAAAGACTTCGAGACTCCGGACTTCGGGTAGTTTACCCACTCCAACACACAATTATTTTGAATGCACGAACTCTGAATTAGTAGATCGCATGACTGACACTTACCTCATATCGACGGTCCCTATTTACTCCACGCTCCGAGTTGCGGAGCTTTTCACAACACAAAACTCCAAAACCTTCAGAGTTTCGAACTTGCAAAGTGTTGGATCCATTATCCACATGTACCTCTCAACCAACAGTCAAGATATACTCCGGCCTTTGGGACTTCAGGAGTTCTCGAACCTTAACACTTCAAACCTTTGTTCTCCATGATTGTCCATCTTTTGAACAACTACCAATCTTCCGACACATGGCCCTAACGCCAACGGTCAGGATCCTCTCCAAGCTTCAGATATTTCCAAACTAGCTTTCACCCAATTTCCTCTGGAGTGTCAGATCTCTGGACTTCGAGATCTGTTGCCACATGTACCTAGCGCCAATGGCCAGGATTTTCTCCGACCTTCAGAGATTCAGGAAATTCTCATGCTCTCACCTCCACACCTCAAATTTTCTAGATAGTCGAACTTACAGACCATACTTGATCTGCGGACACATGTCCTTGCCAATGGGCGGTCCAGATCGATTTTGGATCCCAACACTTCCAGAAATTTTTTTCCTCCACAACATTTAACCTAAAACTTCTGAATTCGTGAAGTCGGAAGGACTTCAAGGGTTATCACCTGCGCACCTTATCCATATTTGACGATCATGAAAGATCTTGACTACCTCTGAACGAATCTCGTCCACTCATCCTCCAAACAAAAGGATTTATTTCTTCCAAGGACTTTTTCTCGTTATTTCTCCTAATATTTATCACTTTAAGTGATTCGAACCTATGGCCTTTGCTCCTTGCACTACTCCTTGAAAAACTTAAGGCTTGAATATTTATGGAAAATCCTCCCACGCACTCCTTTCGCTCATCCTCCTTGAGAATATTTCAACACTTGACAAAGTGTTGTCCCTGTGCACACCTTGCATGGGTCTCCTCGAGATTTTATACTCCACTGAGTATGCCTCCACTCCTTGCACTCACTCTTCAAAGTTTCACTCTATCTCTCTTGAGTTATTGACTCTGAACACGACTCTGCCTTTGCACTCCTTGCGTGGCTACTGTGCACTCCTTGCACCAATGTTTTCAAAAGAGAAACAATTGAAACTTATAGAGAATTAAAGGTTCATTCATTCAATCATGAAATTCACACACGACATATAAAACACAGAAAGAAAATAACACAACATTACCCAATTAACTCATAGATATGCAAACTCAGATTTTGAAAGCAATCGTCCTTTATTATATTATTTCAACAAAACATTTACAAAGAGTTCTTCCAGCTCTCAACTTCTCTTCTTCGGAAAAATAACAAATAAATTTCAGCAACAATTACAATAATATTTAGCAATGAATAACAATTTTCAGTAGCCTCTTTTGGGCATATATTTCATACATTTATACATGGAGGGGCTTCTCGAGCCTTCCTACCGACTACTCTAATGCTTTCACATCATAATTAAAGCATTCTACCACTAAGGATTATTACCATAAATGGACAATTACAACCTAGATATGAGTCAATGCTCGATATCTGTACAATCCTACAACTAATTAAGGTGATTACAATCTCCTACGATCTTGATCAATGGCTCAAGACTTAAAACATTAAAGGGACTTTAATTCCAATACTTTCAAAACAATAAATGATCTCCTTGCGATCCAAAATAGTTTGAATGCACACGCTGGATGATGAGATTTCCTCTACTTGGCCTCATTGAATGTTGATGATGATGGTCTTGCATCATACTCCTCTGGACAAAAAGACTCATTGACTCTTTTCCATGAGCTCCTGCATTGTCTTTCCATGCTTCTGGATATCAGTTTCAGTTATCCAACTAGCATATTCTATTGGATGATCTTTCCACTTAACCAGATACTCATAATAAATTTTCCTTCTGGTCTTGTTAGCAATTGTTACACATTATTTTGGTCACTCTGGTGATGTCTCTACAGTTATGTGTTCAAGCTCTCATAAGGACCTTTTGCCTGAGAAAAGTGATTGTTGTCTTCTTCTACAAAACATATTTTTAAGATGAGTTTGTAGGCTACATGTATTGTAGGGTGCAAGAAACCCTGATTCTCGTAGGCAGCCCTATACTTGGAGTGTGAGATGTTTGCAGTATACTCTATAGGTAGGGTGTGAACCTGCTTCAAATCTTAAAAGGAAGAGGAAGTTACGAAGGTTCTAGAAGATGATCTTCTAGAAAATGAGTTGGCATTCGCATGGTTGGCATCCTACTGACTTCTCAGATTTAGTGGATTCATCCTCATCCCTTTAACCATCTCTCCTTCTCCTATATAATGAAAGGTTTCTCAAGGAAGAGGTTAAGCAAGATTGAATAAAGAATTGATGAAAGAATAGATTCAGGATTGTGTGAGGAATCATGTTTCAATTGATGCTTAAGGCCTCCATTTGCCTATCACGCCACAACGGATCTTCTTCATGTAAGTGTGTGTGTTGGAATGAAGAACCGCCAAAAGGAAGCTTGCGACATCAAGGAATTATGGTTGTATCTTCTACTTTCATTTAATATAATACAGTGGAATGTCTCTTTCCCATAAAATCACTCTTATTTTATTACATGACTCCTTGATCACATGTTTACGTCTTCATTGAATATATTATTGTTTCTTTCACCTTGGTCGATTTGTGTCATTGTAGATCTGATATCTCAAGGCTACCAAAGTGAAGTAGGGACAACAGAGACATAAGGAAATGATATCTAAAGGTATGTCATGTATTCCTTTTCTCGATGATAAATTCAATGATTGTGACTTACGGGAAGTGTCATGTCATGTCTTGTTTTGTTCTAGATCTAGGTGGATCTAGGGAGATCTGTTAATGTTTGCATATATTGATTTATCTGATAACAAAATTGGCGACTCCACTAGGGATACGACTCATTTTGTGGTTTTTTGTTGTCCATTTTCTCTTAGCCTACCTTTTTCATTGCCAACCAGTCTCTGAGTCTGTAGGAGACCCTTATAGACTCTCTGGACCCAGAAGTTCACTCAAATTTTTTGTCCTTTTTCCAAATTTTTATTGATTACAAACCTTCTCGCACTGTACCTCTCTGTGGCCTACGAGAATCATTGATGTTTTCACCCTACTGTTCAGTTCAGTTCAACTTTCTCGCACCTTGCATGTATCTAGACTGTGAGAATCCCTAATTCTCGCATTGTACCCCACTACCAGGATGCAAACTCATTTGTAAAAGTTTTGGTTTAGGTCTTCTTGTCTTTTTGATGCCCAGATTTGTTTGTTCACCTGGGAAGGACTTCTTTTTCCAGTGTTTGACTATTTCTTGACTTCAAATCTTGCGGTTGATTGATTTTCGAAGATCAAAAACTATTCTTACTCTTTTTCCCAATTTTTTTTTACTTCTTGACCTTTTCTCAACAAGGGTATAATCTCTGATTCTAAGATCTGAGTGCTTGTTTGTTCAAAATCCTTTGATTGGATTAAAAGTTGTGATTAATTGTCCTTTTAGATTGCTAGCTGCTTGAAAAATTTTGGTCCATGTGCATTTGAAGAGATTTTTTCTTGTCAAATTATTATTTTTTATCTCCATTGAAAGATTGATTTGGGTGTTGTTGAGTATTTTATTTTCATTGGTTGCTTACTTTTTCTTAGTTCCATCCCCATTTTTGGGTTTATATCAAAAAAAAAAATGAAAGTCTTTTTCTTTTAAGCAATCATTTATTCAGAAAATATTGTCATTAAAGTATTGAAAGAGAATGAATAGTGAATTTACATTGTCAATGATTGTTTGGTACTACATTTCAAAAGAGATCGTACATCGTAGTTTGCATTGTTCCAGAAAACTCCTCTTTCCCTAATGTAGATAGAATTCATCGAACGAAAATTTGTATCATTCATTTCTATTTACGCATTGTTGGGTCAGAGTCTTACACAACATTGGTTTCATTTCTGTCTCCCTCTTGCATAACAAACGGCCTTTAATAATATTGTGCAACTTTAAAATTCATCTAGTAACATTTTATAGGGCTATTTTGCACCAACATTAGCTAGGCTAGAGCTTTAGAATAGGCAGTGAGACACACTCTCCAAAGTGCAAAACACATAATAGTATCTTGTGATAGGGAGTGTCAAATTCCATTTGCAACATTTTTTCCTGGGAAGCCCTTCTCACACAAGGGTCAAACCTGAGGTCGCATTGAGATTGACAGTGTTACTCACCTTGATTTGTTGATCTCGGTGTAGATATTGCACGTATTACGTGGGTCGCTTGAAGGTATACCCACAATGATGAGTGGAAGCCTCTCAAGTTGATTTTGGGCTAGATACCCTGCCCTTGTGTGTGGATCGGACTGTCGACTGTTCCCCCAGGAATCATTTTTGTTTGTGGTAACTTTAGTAACCTATCTTCTTAGCATCTTACACAAGGTGATTGTGGATGGTTAAGTCTTCACGGTACCTGGAATCGATGTTGGCCAGACTCACTCGGGCTCCTTGGAGGGTATACCTACGATTATGTGTGGGAGCTTGCACCAAGGTGTAAGTCTGTTAAGCTGGTCGTAAATGTAAGTTTTCCACCCTAGCCCAACCCCTTCTTGTCTTGATGTCACGACGTTGGATTTCATAACCAACTAATGATTTCAGAATAGGAAGGTCTTGTTTGTTTGGTTTTGATTCCTAGATTTTACTAGTGTGTGTTGTTTGTCTCTGTAAGTTGGCCATAGAATTTCTTTCGTAAGATTTTAACTCGATCACCATTGACCCTCCACACCGCTCACATAAAATGCAAGGACTACCCCTGGAAGATATGGAAGGTTCTCAACCCTTTCCTACCAACTCACCGGAGGGCTCTCCTCAACAGAGTGAAGTCCAAGACATTTCCACTCCACGAGTGGAACGAACCGACTCTTTAGACCAATTCTGAATTATAGATTCTCTAGAGGGCTTGTGAATTCCTCCTAACTCTGTTAGACGTATTTTTCGAGTAAATTCATCTGGGGATATTGTTGTTTAGTCTTCTGGATTACCAACTGGACCTTTCACAGGCCCTGAAGGTCAGGATCCTTTTTGAACTACTGGCATCTTTAGACGGGATCTCTTTGGCTCAGGAGCGGGCATTTATATCACTATCACACCTAAGCCACCCGAAACATCTGATCCAAATGCAGTACCTTTTACTACTGCCTATTATTTCCCTGGTTCGGACGCTCAGCTAGCCAACCATATCTTGACTATCCCCCTTCAAATGGCCCATTATACAATGGTCCCAGATGTTATGAATCTTCACATCAGGAATATGGTGGCTAGCCAAGCCCCCATTGGCATGCCGCTTTCACCTAGACTCACCCCAACGCTTCCTCCCAGATATCATGTGTCGAATGCTTCTATTCCCATTCCTACACAAATCCCATCTAGGACTCCCGGCGTTTCCACACCTTCTGGGCACCATCTTGTTCCTAGTTTTATTTCGACACTTCCTCAACCCTCTTTCAGAGGGTCTCTTTGATCCCTTATCGGAGGAACCAACCCTAGTGGCACCATTCAGTCTTTCACACCTAATTACCAGATTCTTGTTGGTGGACATTTTCACCCTAGAGGTCAAATCCCAATTGGGACACAACCTCCGATTGGAGGGCGACCCCCACCTACCCCACCCACTGGAAAAAACATACCTACAGACTTGGCCCAGTACTGGAACTATATTATCCAAAATAATCCTCAATCGACTGGGGGGAAACAACCTCAAACTAAACCTTTCATACCCCCTAGTACAGGCCAACCATATCCAGGTCCGTCCAATTCCATTTGGGGCTTGAACGCTGGACCCAACATCCCTGTTCAAGGGAACTACCCTAACCAATACAACCCTATGAATTGCATTCCTCCACACCAACAAACGAATCTGCCCTGATCTTCACATTATATGCAAACTTCTTACAGTCCTACTAGTATACCTACGGGACTTCCTCCCCAAAGTCACCAGTACCCCCACGTGAATAGACAGTTACACTTCTTAGCCACCCTGGAACTCCATGATCTGTCTAGAATTTTAAATGATCCTATCCATCACTCTCCTCAATGGCCCGCCATACCAGCCAAACTACCTTTCGACATTCCTAAGTTCGATGGTAAACCAGGAGAGGACCTGAGAAATCATGTAATGAATTTCCACCTTTGGTGTTCTGCAAGATACCAGATATATAAAATATTCATAACAGAAATGAAATGCTAGAAATGACAGAATAACAGTAAAATATCCAGCATAATCTTCATAATACACAGAAATGATATACGAAATCGCAATAGAAATAGCACTTTGAATCAGATAGCAATGTTCACAGGCCTCTTCGAGGGGGCAACCTCCAGTCGAGCAGCGCTCTGTTACAATAATATCCAAGCTAGGATTTTTCATACCCTCGACCCTTATTTATACTAACTATGTCTATTAAGAGAAGCATCTAGAGGAAGATCATTCTAGAAGCGGAAGCTTCTATTAGGTCTTCTTACATCCGCCTTATTCTATTTTATTGAAAGGTCTTATTAATATTGACCTTTATTACATCCGAATATATTGATCTACCTATGTGTGGGTTAGGACCTTAACATGTCCGCCCCCTTAAAAACGGCCTTGTCCTCAAGGCTTGAGATGTGGAAACTGCTGCAGAATGGTAGCTGGTTCCAAAGTGGCATATGTTGGAGTCATATATTTCCACTGTACTAGCACTTCCTTGATGGTTCTCTGACGCAGGCGAAACTCCCTCTGGTCCAAAACTTCTTCTGGTTGTAGCCAAATGGATCCTTCTTCAGCTAACTCTGGAAGGTTGGTTTGAAGTTGGCACCTGGTTCCAATCACCCTCTTCAAGCAGGAAACATGAAAAACAGGATGTAGCTTCGACTGACTGGGCAGAGCTAACTGATATGCAACTTGTCCCACACGCTTTAGAACTATGTAAGGGCCATAAAATTTGGGTGCTAGCTTCTGACACTGCTTGGCCTTGAGGGAAATTTGCTTATATGGTTGCAGCCGCAGAAACACCTGATCCCCTTCTACAAATTGACGTTCCGAGCGACCTTGATCTGCTTGCTGCTCCATTCTATTCTGGGCCATGACCAAGTTCTCTTTAAGGGTATGAAGGATATCCTCTCGGACTGTAAGTGTTTGGTCGACCGCTTGGACCTTCGAGGTACCTGGTAAGTATGAGAGAACTGACGGTGGCTTCTGTCCATACACTGCTTCAAAAGGAGTCATGCGAGTGGCTGTATGGTATGTAGTTTTGTACCACCATTCGGCGAGGGGTAACCATTGAG
>ML784079.1:161744-193271 GCA_009831015.1 Picea engelmannii | reverse complement strand
CGATTTTTCCCCTAAAATAAATTAGGGGCTAGTGATATAAGTTTTAAAAAGTCACTCTAATACAAAAAATTCGCCCAATAAAAAATTGGAGGCCCCTTAATTTCGCCCATGAGCGAAATTTCGCCCCTAAAATCATCTATGCTTGGAGTGCGAGATGTTCGCAATCTACTCTTTAGGTAGGGTGTGAACCTACTTCAAAGCTTAAAAGGAAGAGGAAGTTACGAAGTTTTTAGGAGAGGATCTTCTAGAAAATGAGTTGGCATTCGCATGGTTGGCATCCTACTGACTTCTTAGATTTAGTGGGATCATCCTCATCCCTTTAACCATCTCTCCTTCTTCTATATAATGAAAGGTTTCTCAAGGAAGAGGTTAAGCAAGATTGAATAAAGAATAGATTCAAGATTGTGTGAGGAATCCTATTTCAATTGATGCTTGAGGCCTCCATTTGCCTATCAAGCCACAACAGATCTTCTTCATGCAAGTGTGGAGAAAGTGTGTGTGTTGGAATGAAGGACCACCGAAAGGAAGCTTGTGACATCAAGGCATTTTGGTTGTATCTTCTACTTTCATTTAATATAATATAGTGGCATGTCCCTTTCCCATAAAATCACTCTTATTTTATTACATGACTCCTTGATCACATGTTTAGGTATTCATTGAATATAATATTTTTTCTTTCACCTTGGTCGATTTGTGTCGTTGTAGATATGTATCTCAAGGCTACCAAAGCGAAGCAAGGACAACAGAGACATAAGGAAGCAATATCTAAAGGTATGTTATTTATTCCTTTTCTCGATGATAAATTCAATGATTGTGACTTAGGGGAAGTGTCATGTCTTGTCCTGTTTTGTTCTAGATCTAGGTGGATCTAGGGAGATCTGTTAATGTCCACATATATCGATTTATCCGATAACAACAATCCTCTATTCTAAAATCTTCTCTATCTATGGCTTCTCTGCTATGGGAAATTTTTTCTTCCACTCAATCTCCTCTTGATCATTTGTCCCTTTTGTATCATATATATTGAAAGGGTATATGTCTACTACATTGAATATTGGCGATATTCCAATATCCTCTGGAAATTCAATCTCATAAGCATTTGCAACAAATTTCTAAGGATCTTACGAGGTCCTATATTTTCATCTTCAACTTGTTATATTTCCCTTTTGGGAATCTTTCCTTCCTAAGGTGTGCTAAGACTTGATATCTAATTTCAAAATTTACCTCTGTTCTTCTCTGGTCTATTCATCTCTTATATCTGTGGTTGTTATTTTGTAGTTTTCCTTTAATTTGATCATGCAACTTATGCATCTCTGCAGCAAAATCCTATGTTCCTGAGTTTCAGAATTCATCTCGTCTCAAATCTATTAACTCTGAAATTCCTCTTGGATTCATTCCATATACTATCTAGAATGGACTCTTACCAGTGCTTCTATTCGGTGAGTCATTATATGAAAACTCTGCTTGGGGCATAATTTGATCCCACTGGATATTATGTTATATGACCAAACTTCTTAACAGGTTCCGTAAACTTCAATTCACTACCTCAGTCTGTACATCTGTCTGGGGATGATATTATGAACTGAAAGAAAAAAAATTCCCCAACTTCTTCCACAAGGTTCTCCAAAAGTGTCCTACAAATTTGGTATCTTTGTTTGAAACTATACTTCTGGGCAACCCATGCAATCTCACAATCTCCTTCAAAAACAAATTTTCTATGTGAGTAGCATCACTGGTTTTGTGACATGGTATGAAATCTTCCATCTTAGAAAATATGTTTACCACCACAAATATTGAATCAGTTCCTCTTTGGGTTCTTGTCAATCCCAGAACAAAATCCATGCTTATGGCATCCCACGTCCTGCTTGGAATAGGCAATGGTTGATAAAATCTATTGTTTTGTTTCTTTTATTTTGCATATTGGTAGGTTATGCATTTGCCCACGAATTTCTTCACATCATACCTCATAGATGGCCAATAGTATGAAGAACTCAACTACGCATATGTTTAATCATGGCCAAAGTGTCCAGCCAATCCATCACTATGTTTCTCCTTTAGAAAATTATCCCTCATCGAGCATTTCAGGATACACAACTGACTTCCCTTGAATAACAATCCACCTTGGATCATGTAATCCATCCACTGATTTGTGTCCCTTAGAAAAGGTTTCTCACATGCTTCATAATCTTCCTTGAAATCAAGGTCTTCTTGATACATCTCCTTGAGGTGTTCAAACCCCAATGTCTCCACTTGGAATTCCTGCAAAATAATCTCCTTCTCAAAGCATATGCAACTTTGTTAGCGCTTCCACTAATATGCTTAGTAACAAAAGTAAAATTTTGCATGAATTCTACCCATTTGGCATGTCTCTGGTTCAATTTCTCTTGTCTGGTTATAAATTGCAAAGCCTGATTGTCAGTATACAAAACAAACTCTTTCGGAATAAGATAATGCCTCCATTTTTTCAAATATTGTATTACAGCATAAAAATCCTTGTCATATGTGGAATACCTCCTCTTAACATCATTCATATTCTCACTGAAATAAGCAACATGCTTATTTTTTTTACTTAAAACTACGCCAATGGCCACTCCACTTGCATCACATTTTACCTGAAAATTTTTCTTAAAATCTGGTAGAACTAAAATAGGTTGTTATGCTATCCTTTCTTTTAACACTCTAAATCCCTTCTCGGCCTCTTCTATCCAATTAAAAGATTTATACTCTTTCTTTATGGTGTCCAGTATGGGTGCACAAATACTACTGAAATTTCTGATGAATTTCTTGTAAAAAATCGCCAACCCATGAAAACTTCTTACTTCAAACAAACTTCTTGGAGAAGGCCAATATGTTATTTCCCTCACCTTTTCTGGATCCATCTTCAATTCATTTGAAGAGATTACGAACCCCAAATATACAAGCTATGTTTTCATAAAAGAAAACTTCTTCAAATTCACTAACAACTTCTCTTGTTGTAACCTCCTCAACACCATTTTCAGATGTCTCAAGTTCTCCTCTTCAGTCTTACTAAATATTAAGATATCTTCTAAATAAACAATCACAAAATTATCAATAAAGTCTTTGAGTACTTCATTCATCAACCTTATAAACGTACTCAGGGCATTTGTTAAGCCAAACAGCATAACAAGCCACTCATACAATCCTTCATTTGTCTTGAATATTGTTTTTCATTCATCTCCCTCTCTCATCTTGATTTGATGATAGCCACTCTTCAAGTCTATCTTGGAAAAATAACTAGCTCCACTCAAGCAATCCATAAAGTCATCCATTTTGGGTAAATAAAACCTATACATGATGGTTATCTTGTTGATGGCTCTAGAATCTGTGCACATTCTCCAACCTCCATCCTTCTTTGGACTCAACATAGTTGGTACTATGCACGGGCTCAAACTTTCCTTGATCAAACCTTTATCCAACAACTCTTGAACTTGATTCTTGACCTCTTCATTCTCTTAAGGGGTCAATCTGTATGTTTCTTTGTTTGGAAAACATGCTCTTGGAATAAGGTCAATATGGCGACTAATACTCCTAATGGGCAATAAAGAGTGAGGTAACTCATCCACCACAATATCAACAAACTCATCCAATAAATCCTGGACTTATTCAGGCAAATATTTCATAGAAGTGGTTGTGAGAATGACTCTCGGCTTACCTACAACAACAAACTGCATTTCATGTTGCTCCTTTATTTCTTTCAAGAGTTCCTTCCCACTCATGAGAAGTATACTTGGACTAGCTTCCTCCTTGACTCCTTTATCTTCTATTGGAAGCAACATATTCTTACACCCATTCTTCTCCAAGGTATAAGTGTTCTTTCTTCCATCATGTATGACATTCCTGTCATATTTCCATGGTATTCCCAACAAAACATGACAAACATCCATGGGAATAACATCACATATAACTTAATCTTTATAACCACCTATCTTAAACTCAACCTTACATTTTCGACTTACCATGACTTGATTTCCTTTCTGCAACCACGACACCTTGTATGGATTCAGATGTGTAGTCATCTTCAACTTCATCTTTTTCACCATCTCTGTGGATAACAAGTTATCAGTACTTCCACTGTCTATGATCACCTTGCATACTCTATCTCTGGTCTTGCAAGTAGTTTTGAACAAATTGTTCCTCTAGACTAGTTCTCGTGCTTCTTTCTCTGGATTTACAAGAACTTTCCTCATTATGAGTGATCTTCCTTCTTCTGTTGCTTCTTCCTTCATCTCTGTCTCCACATTCTTTTTATGCGCTTGAGAAATGTGAGCTTCTTCGCCTCCCGCATTATTCCTTTAGGGACATTCCCAAGACATATACCATGTTTTTCCACAGGCATAACACTTCACTTATCCTCCTTTGCCTCTTCCTCTTCCTCTGGTAAAAGAGTTTCTTCCTCCATAGTGTCCTCCTCTAGAAATTCCTCCTCTCTCTTTCTGACTGTGATATCTTCTAGTTTCTGCTCTGGGCTTCTGAAACTTTTCTCTAACTGTTCCTCTACCTCTGTTAGGACTCTTTCCTCTGTTCTTTTGACTCTGCTTCCTTGCCAACTTTTCCTCTTTTTTCAGGGCTACCTGATAATCATCTTCCATAGTTCTCATTGTCATCATGCTAATCTCATCCTGGATCTCATATCTTAGTCCATTAATGTACCTAGCAACTTTCTCTTTATCATTCTCCTTATGTCCCACTCTTATGTTCATATTGTAAAACTCTTCGATGTACTCTTTCACCGAAAAACCTTTCTGTCTTAGATTTTGTAACTTCCTGAACAGATTTACCTGATAATCCTTGGGTATGAATTTAGCCTTCAATTTAGCTACCATCCTATCCCAATTCTTGATTTTAGACTTACCTTTGCTCCTTTTGTCAGCTTGCAACTCATCCCACCATAACACTGCATCTCCCTTCAACTTGGTCACGACATGATTTACCTTCTTCTCATCATCAATCTCCTCATAATCGAAGTACTTATCTAAAGCACTTACCTAGTCAAGCAGTTCTTCTACATTTAAATTACCTTCATACATTGGGACCTCTATTTTTTCTCTGGTTCCCAGCTTAACAACAACTCTCAATATTCACTCCTTTGTTGCTTGTTCTCTTGCAACTTCTTCGGCTTCGACATCTTCATTTTTAGATTCACTAACGTCACCAACATCGGGTTCTCTTCTTTGTGTTGTCTCCATGGAGTCCAACCTTGCATGAAGTTGTCTCATTTCCTCTTCCATGGATGCATTGACCACTGGTCTATCTCTGCATATTCTCGGCGACATGGTTCCCAATATTCTTCTCACACAGATATTAATTTGGGCTCCGATACCACTTGATGCAAAACCCCACCAATTCCTGGGGCTCACGCGACCTCCCGGTCTAGGATCGTTCATAGTATGGAGATGAATTATCTCTCGTGTCCTCTTTGAACCCTCAAAAATATGTGCCACATGATTTCTTCCCTTTCCTCGCACACAAATTGAAGTTCATGAGGATCTTAATCATTCAGCGGAGAGATCCACGTGACCTCAGGCCAAAATCGTTGGCTAATCTCTTTAACCCATAGGAACTCCGACACTTTGGAGCTTTGGGCTTTGGGAGTTCCAACAAAAACAACTTACAATCCTCTCAAATGTTGAATACACGAATGGTTGAACAATGGCGGATATTAACGGCTCTCAATAAGCATCGAGATCTATAGCTCACATGGACTTCGGGGAGTTTACCCACTCCAACACACAATTCTTCCAAATGCACGAAATCCAAATTAGTAGATCGGATGACCGACACTTACCTTAGATCGACGGTCCCTGTTTACTCCACGCTCTGGGCTTTAGATATTTTCACAACACAACACTCCAAAACCTTTGAAGTAGTGAACTTATGAAGTGTTGGATCCGCTATCCATGTGTCCCTCTCAATCGACAATCGATATCTACTCCGCCTTCAGGAGTTCTCGAACCTTAAAACTTCACACCTTCATTCTCTCGAACTGTCGCTCTTCTGAATAACTACCAATCTTCTTACATGTGGCCCTAACTCCAACGATCATGATCCTCTCCAAGCTTCGGAGCTTCGAGGATTTTTGAACCAAACTAGCTTTCACCAAATTTCCTTCAGAGTTCCATATCTCCAAACTCTGAGATATGTTGCCATGTGTACCTGGTGCCAACGACCAGGATTTTCTCCAACCTTCAGAGCTTCGAGAAATTCTCATGCTCTCACTTCCACACCTCAACTTTGTCGAATATCCGAACTTCCAGACCACGCTTGATCTGTGGACACGTGTCATTTCTAATGGGCGATCCAGATCGATTTCGGAGCCCAAGACTTTGGGAAATGTTTTTCCTCCACAATGCTTACACTAAAATTTCTGAATTCGCGAAGTTCGAAGGACTTCAAGGGTTATCACACATGCACCTTCTCCAAATATGACGGTCACGAAAGATCTTGACTCCCTCTGAACAGATCTTGTCTGCTTGTCTTCCAAAAAAAAGGATTTATTTCCTCCAAGGACTTTTGCCTATTATTTCTCCTGAGCTTTATCACTTTAAGTGATTCAAACCTTCGGCCTTCACTCCTTGCGCTACTCCTTGAAAAAATTAAGGCTTGAATATTTCTAGAAAATCCTTATGCACACTCCTTGTGCTCGTCCTACTTGAGAATATTTCAACACTTGACTAAGTGTTAGCCCTGTTCACACCTTGCACGGGTCTCCTCGAGCTTTTATACTCCACTGAGTATGTGTGCACTCCTTGCACTCACTCTTCGAAGTTTCAGTCTATCTCTCATGAGCTATTGACTCTGAACACGACTCTGCCTTCGCACTCCTTGCACTAGTGTTTTCAGAAGAGAAACAATTGAAACTTATAGAGAATTACAAGTTCATTCATTCAATCATGAAATGCACACACGACATATAAAACATAGAAATAAAATAACACAACATTACCCAATTAACTCATAGATATTCAAACTCAGAGTTTGAAAATAATCCTCCTCTATTATATTACTTCAATAAAACATTTACAAAGAGTTCTTGCAACTCTCGACTTCTGTTCTTCAACAAAATAACATATAAACTTTAGCAACAATTACAATAATCTTTAGCAATGAATAACAATTCTCAACAGCCTCTCTTGGGCATAGATTTCATACATTTATACATGGAGGGGCTTCTCGAGCCTTCCTATCGACTACTCTAGTGCTTTCACATCATAATTAAAGAATTCTACCACTAAGGCTTATTACCATAAATGGATAATTACAACCCAGATATGAGTCGATGCTCGATATATGTACAATCCTATAGCTAATTAAGGAGATTAATCTCCTACGATCTCGATCAATGGTTCAAGCCTCAAAACATTAAAGGGCCTTTAATTCCAATACTTTCAAAACAGTAAATGACATGATCTCCTTGGGATCCAAAACAATTTGAATGTACGTGTTGGATGATGATTTGTCCTCCACTTGGCCTCATTGAACGTTGATGACAATGCTGCTACATCACTATTTCTAATCAATGACTCTTGATAAAAGACTCTAATCCTTTGCTACATGTTAAAACTCATAATCCCGTCAAATAGGATATGTTCCATACCAATATCTAGCAAAAATAATTTTTGTAATAAATAGACTTTGTTAAAATAAAAAGTATAAACTAGAAATGTAATGATAGGGCTCATCCCATTTAACAGAGATTGTACAACAATGAAATTGTGGTCTTTATGGGTTGTATTTCTAAGTGTTTTTTCTCCTTGATAAAGTGTTTTTATCAATGGAAAAGTCATGGTCTTTATGAGCACTATTACTGATTATATTTTCTCTAATAAAACATTTTTACTATTGGAAAAATCGTGGTATTTTTGGGTTGTACTGTTGAGTGGTTTTTCTCCTCGATAAATTGTTTTTAATGATGGAAAAGTCTCAGCCTTTATGTGCACTATTGTTGATTTCTTTTCTAAAACATTTTTATTATTGAAAAAATCATGGTATTTACAAGTTGTATTGTTGAGAGGACTTCAATCTCTACTCTATCCAAATCGAGAGATCCCGTTGATAAATAACAAGGTTTCTCCATTTCATGGGTCAGATTATTAGTTGGTATTTCCAAAGGTTTTTTATTTCCAAATTTGAACTCTGTAAGGTCAATGAGATAGATAAGTCCTTTCAAATACGTCTTAAGAGGATTGATGTTGTTTCTATGTCATTATGAGGACTGCAAAGACTCTAATTGTTGGATTGGGCAAGATAAAGAAATATGAGGATGCTCTCCATATCCTCCATTGTATTTATATAAGGGATTCTTCCCAACTCTACTATTTATAACACTCTAATTGGTGGACTATGTAAGGCTAGTAAACTTGAGAAAGTTCACATACTTTACAAGAAACTATTATATGAGTGCCATCAACCAAGCAATGCAATTTCTTCCATTTTGATTAATGGGTTCTTGAGGACTGACAATATAGAAGTAGCACATGAGATTGTAAATGAAGTTACCCAAAATGAATTTACTTTAGTGTTTTTAAGTTTGAATGAATTGATCAATGATCTGTGCAAGTTTGGAAGAGTGGAGCATGAAAGGAAGTATCGAATAGAGGTGAAAAAACCTGATATATTTTGTTATAACACATTCATTGGGGGCCTCTACAAGTTGGGTATGGTGGGTGAGGTAGTAAATCAAATGGAGAAAATGATTAGTAAGGGCCTCTCACCCACATATGCTTTGTACTATTCACTCATCAAATCTTCCTGCAAATCAAAGAATGTTAAAGTTGATGCCCAAATATTGTATCAAATGATTAGGAATCTGTGGTTCCATGTTCTGCAAGTTTTATCTATGCCATGCATTATCTTAGGAAGACGGTAAAAATTTGAGGTATCCAAAGTTATTAAGGAAATGATAGAATGTAGATTTTTTTGTATATGTTAGAGTATACTCTGAAGTAATGTCTACTTTATTTCAGGCTAGTCAATTGGGACAATAATTACATTTACAAGACAAAATAATTAGGAGAGGCTATATAACTATCTTTTTGACATAAGGTATTTATGTAAAATAGATTTTCTCTAAGGGAAAAGTTGATGAGGCATCCAACCTTTTAGATGAAATAAACCAAAGATATTGAGTATTGACTATTTCATTTTGAAAATTTCTAAATAGACGTATTTATTATTTTTTCAAAGAGGCGACACTTGCATGAAGGAATGGAGAGGGCCCTACTTTGTAAGCAATCACTAAACCAAGTCCATTGTCAAAATGCAATATTGATTCTGGTGCCATGAAAATATCCCTTTAAAGGTTATATTATTTTCTTGAAAAGGGTAGTAATATTGTTGGTGAGTTGTTTTAGATTTATGTTGGGAATCAAAGTAAAAACAAAAACAAAAAAAAAGCACTTAGTCTTATTTGATGATTTAGATAATGGGTACATTACACAAGTATCTTTTTTGCTTCTTTCCAATGATTCTCATGGGGTGTTTTTATATATCGGGCAACAAGACCAACAACAAAGGAAATATTAGGATGGGTATGAGTCAAATATAAGAGGATACCAATTGACTGATGGTAAAAAGTGGAATTTATTTCGGGTGTAGTACATGTATCAACAAGTTTGACTATAGACTGGAAGGAAGAAGGGGTTGATTTACAATATTCCATGTGAAAATGGCAAAGAAGGTCACATGCATACTTAAGGGTGGGAAAGAAAAATTCCTTCCTTGGTTTGCAATGCTTGGAGGTCAAGGAAAAGGTGCAAATAACCCGAGGTTGTCATTTCAAATTGTTTCTTAAGCTTGGATTTCACATGGTATAAAAGTTTAGGGTCAGTATTAATGAGGATAAGGTCATCAACATAAAGAACAAGTGTTATGAAATGGTTTCCTACTTTCTTGGTATAAACATTTGGGTTAGAATGACATATAGAAAAGTCAACGTCAAGAAGAAAGCTATACATTTTAGCATACCAAGCTCGAGGAGCTTGCTTAAGACCATAGAGAGATTTATTAAGGAAAAAACAAGGATGGAGTCATTCTAAACATAACCAAGAGGTTGTTCCATGTAAATTTATTCTTGTTGATCTCATTGCAAGAAAATGGATTTAACATTCATCTGATGGACCTCCCATTTATGTGAGACAACAAGGGATAGAACAAGGTGGATGGAATTCATCTTGACTATGGGGGAAAAGGTTTCATTATAGTCAATTCAACTTGAGAAAATCCTTTGGAAACTAACCACGCCTTATCTCTTTCAAAACTTCCATCTGATGCATACTTGGTTCTATACACCCATTTACATCTAACAAGTTTTCTTCCTTTTAGAAGAGGTACAAGATCCAAAGTATTGTTCACCATTAAGGAACAATATTCTTCATTCATTGTTGTGTCCCAATCCGGATGGCCAAAAGCTTTTGCAAATGTTTCTGGATCACGAGTCTCTGAAAATTGATCCAAAAGAGAGGAGGCTCACAGGAAATGTGAGTGTGTACAACATTGATTTGTAGGATCATCAACAATATCACCAACTACTTCATGTGTTAAACAAACCCATCTATGAAGCGATGGTGCTCATGCAAGTTCATGTCAAATGGACTCAAATGGATGAAGGTGATAAGTTCGAGGTGGATTTTCATCCTCATTGTCATCATCTGAGGAAGAAAATAGAATAGGATCACTAACATAAAGGTTGGGAAGAGAAGATGGCACATACATTGAAGATGTCACTAACATCGAAATAGGATCACGGGACGAGAGATTTTCATCAGACTTAACATCTCTCCTAATAATAATTTTATTGGATTGAGGTTCAAGAAGTCTATAACGTTTGATATCTTCAAAATATCCAACAAAAATGCACTTCTCACTTTTAGGCTATAATGTTTTTATTTTCTCATCAAGAATGTGAACCCATGCTTCACTACCAAACACATGAAAGTGGCTTACATTTGGATTAATTTTTTTCCATGCTTCTTTCGACAATATATTTTTTAAATCCTTTGTGGGAGTGCAATTAAATATGTAATTGGCACAACTAATGGCTTCCACCTAATAATGAAGACTTTGTCCCTTAGATTGGATAATACAACTAGCCATTTCCTTTAAGATTTGTTTCTTTCTCTCAACACCACCATTTTGTTGTGCTGTATATGGAACAATATTTTGCATTTGAATCCCATGTACAATGCAATAAGTTGTAAAATTGTTGTTCACATATTCACCTCCATTATCTATTCTTAACCTTTGTAGTTGATGTCTTGATTTTTTTTCTACAAGGGCCTTGTAGGCCAAAAACATGTCGAAAACTTTACTCTTAATTTTTAAGAAATAAACCCAAGTGTGTCTGGAGAAGTCATCAATGAAAGTTAAGACGTACTTGCACCTAGAGAAAGAAGGAGAAGAAAGAAGACCACACAAATGACTATGGACAAGCTACAAATGCTCCAAGGCATGCTAAGAGTCACATTTTTCAAAACTATCCCAATGATGTTTGTCGAGAGCACAATTGACACAAACACCATCTTTGTAATAAAGGAGAGGAAGACTAGTCACCATATTTTGATTACATAGCTTGTGTAGTGAGTGATATTTGGATGAACAAACTATGCATGCCAAAGTTTGCTCAGATTCATCACTATAAGTAATAAAAACTAATGGAAAAGATGTTGACCCAAAGTAGTCAAATTTGTACAACCTGATAATCATCAACAATTCCAGTTGCTATGACATGCTTATGATCTTTTAAATACTTGATTACAACTTGGTCAAGTGAAAACTCTATTGTTTTACCTTCACCTGATTAAGTGACTTGTTATATTGATAGAAGGTTGTCGGAGAGACTTGGAACACAATATGCATCATTAAAATGACTATAATCTAACATAACTATTCCAAACCCTACAACACTAAAAGATCTATCATCACCAACAAATATTTGTTTGGTGTTACATTTATTAAGAAAAAAAATAGATTTATCCGTAGCCATATGATAAGATGCTCCATAATTAATAAACCACTCATTAGAAGAAGAAGTAGATGTTGCATTGAAGGAAAAACCAGAAGCAAAAAGTGCATGTCCATGAGAGGAAGAGTTGGAAGAAGAAGAATAAGGATTGGTGTTGTGCTTACTCATTGTTGCTTCTAAGGTCTCCATCTTTTTAAAACATTTAAACTCTAGATGACCATATTTCTCACAAAATTTGCAATGTTTGTTAGTCTTCTTACTTTTTGGTTTTAGTCCTCTGTCACCATTGGGAGTAGAAGCTCACTGAGAGGATTTAGGACCCTTGCTTTTCTTTTTTTTGCGAGGATGTTGCTTCATTGGATGCTTGGAATTATATTTTGTTCGAGCCACATGGCTTTGTTAGATGTACCTGAAGTGTTGATGACTCCAAGATGCAAGAGCTTATCTTTCTCTCTAACTAGAGAATCACAAAAAGACTCAAGAGAGGGTGTTATGTATGAAGCTTCTAGAGCTTCTCTGGTGGAGTGAAAAGTAGATAATAAAAAAAAAAAATATGCACTGCCAAGCTTAACAGGAATAACATATATACATCAATCATCTTTCATTTCTATTTTGCAATCTTTAAGTAAAAATCTAAGTGTTTTCAATTTAGATAAATATTCTTCAATGCAAGATAAATCATTGGGATTTAAAGAAACACCCATGTAGGTAAACATCTATCTTAGTATATATGGTCGTATCTGTAAGCCACCACCATAATAATCGTATGCAAAACCAAAACTAGTTGAGTGAGAAAGACTCAAGTAAGAAAGATGAGAGAAGGTATTAACTACTGCTTGAACATGGATCTTCAACGTAAAAGAAAGTGAGTAAAGTAAAGAAAGCATAACATGAGATAGAGCACCATCAGAATTGTCAACATCGGATATAATCTATTAATTGATTTGCAAGTTGGTGGCCTCGAATCTCATCATATTTCCAAAATACAACTTCAAGATTATTCCAATCTTCATCTGGGTCATGAATTCTTTGAAGGTGAAACCGTAAATCGTGAGAGATGGGCACTCTGATTAATCCACGTGCTTCATCATTTTTACTATCCCATTTGGATTTATTTGCAGCATTAGTGGGGGATTTTTCTTTTCCCAAAGTAATCCAGTACGATCATTTACTTCATAGTACACCCTCCATATGGGATTTCCATGAGAAGTAATTTGCACTAGTAAGAAAAAGATCACTTGGACTAGCCATATTAAAATATGTAGGTAATATGGATTCAAAATATATAAAAAAATGATTGTCTGGATGGAAAGCTCTTGAAAAATAGGCAGTTTCAAAAAAATAAGCACTGAAAAATAGACTTCGAATGTCAAAATTATGTCATTTTTAAGAAATGGATAAATGGTAACCAAAGTGTCATATGGTAGGTAGAGGTTAGCCCACGTGGGGATGGATGCACAATGAGGTCACTAATTAAAAAAAAAAATCATTCTCTAACTCAAGACCTCTTATTAATTAAAGCAACTTTCAACTAAGTGAGGTAATGCAAAATATATAGCAAACACTATAAGGAGGAGGGGGGATTTCTTTTTTTATTTATTTTCTTTGAAGTGCATGCTTACCCCCAAAACCCTTGTTTTTTCCTACGAAAAAAGCTTCAATGAGACCACACACAAAACAAATGATATTTCGGAAAAATAATATTAGACCTTACAATAATGGAGTTGCATCTCGGTTAGCGTACTTGGAAAATGCAAGTTTTTTCTTTGTTTCTAATTTGTTGAACTTGCATAAAGCATAGAGCAAAGAGCATATGCAAAAAAGAAACCACTTTTTGGTTTATTTCTAATTTGTTGAGATTGCACAAATTGCACGACAAAGAGCATACACAAATTGATAAGAGTAACAAACCAAAACTATAAAAAAAATTGAAATATTAACTTCGTAAAAATAACAATTTAAAAGGGGATAATCAAACTTTATACATTCAGATCTGACAAAAAATGTTGTATCTTGCATAAATGAAAACCTTTTCGAGTGAAATGACAAATGTCTCCAACTAAAAAAAACACTTTGGATGTAATGAAACAACCTGCTCAGTGTAGAAATGCACAAAAATAGCAGAACCCAAAAATATTTTGATGCAGTTGGTGACATATGTTCGGGGTTTTGATCAACGACAGGAGCAGATCTCCATACAAACTTTAATACCATGTTTGAAAAAATAGGGTATTTCCACACATAACAAGCACCTTAAGAAATCACTCACACAACCATATCAAAGATCAGTACACCAATGTTTTTACATGGTTAAAACCCTCTAAGATGAAAACAATCCACGACCTTAGATAACACGGCCACTTGAGGCAATATATTAATGCAAAAGAAAAAAATTGTACATAAAAGTTTCTCACAATCAATCTTTAGTGAATGACCCTACATGCTCTTTAAATAGAGATCATGGACCAATCCAGTGTTAAACCACGAATCAATATAGTCGTTAGTAATGAAGAGAACATGAGTCGTCAGATCATTTTATATTTAGAACATATCATGGCTATTAGAGTACATAACTACAAATGCATATTATAGAAACACACTTTTACCTAAAGACACATTCAACTAAATTTTCAAGTGTCTAAATATCCTAACATTGAATCCATGACTTTTGATAAATTTTCAATCTTCTTGTTTGATTTATAATTGAACAAAACCCCTAGGGGCATCATTCTACCATACTTGGATCTTGTTGGAAATAAGATCATCCCTAAAATTTATATTGGATTCTTATAAGATTTGTGATTGGAGAGAGGGTCATTGTGCTACAAGGTTAACTTACGTCCTTGATAAGTTATTTTCCTCTAACTATTAAATGAAAGTTAACTATGTTAATATTGGAGTGAAGAGATTGCTATCACATTAACATGAGGACTTGCACCTAAATACCAATGTCTAAATTAGCAAATCTTTTGGTGTGAGTAATGCCTTAAAAACCATCTTCTTCTCACGATTGGAAGAAAGTCTCTAAACTACAATGTATACAATTGGGATTCAAGATCTAGTGAAAATCTTGACGTAGGTAAGTGAGTACCTTATGGAACACTTATATTTGTTGTTTTGGTTAACGATCCATATAGGAGTGATTTAATAAGTGGACAAAATCAATATTTTTGGTGAATCTATTATTTTCCTATTTTCCAACATCTAGGTTATCCTAAAATAATCCAACACCCCATATAGCAAATTTCCAAAATCAACATTTCTATCAATTAAATATAACTATGAATTCTTTCAAAAATTTTGCGGATTTAAATAAAAAAAATTAGTTAATTTGTCCACTTATTAACTAACTATCTCTATGGATAGACTAAAAATATTATGAATTGACGATCTTGATGGCCATGGGTGTGGTGTATACTTATGGTTCTAGAGACGTTCACAGAGTTGAAGTTCGAACCCTAGACCTTAACCATGCAAAGGAATCACGAAACTTCCAACCAGGTTAACTTTTGGTAACGACTAAGTTACCATATCCGCTCGTTGAACGCGCCACAAGGATCTGAATTTAACGGAGTCGTCTCCCACTCCGAGTATAGTTCAACATCAAAGCAAGGAGGTAGTTAAGAAACCCGTTACAACTTATATTGGGATTCGATGGTGACTTGACGGCGCGGGGTATGTTACAAAGAAAACTGGCGCCAGGAAACGGCGGCCAAGGGCTTGAGTCTTGAGGCGCCAGAAACGACGCGGCGCTTTGAAGGCGGCGGCGTCTCCGGTGGCGATGCCGTGCCGGCGCCGGCCCATATTACTTATGCTCACTGCCGCCCTTGAAGATTCCTATTCCTTCTTAGACGGTGGTCAAACCTGTGGGCCTTGCCCCTTGCCGGTCAGTTTGCCCCCGAGTAAAGGCTGTCGGCGCGCCCGCGGCGCGACTCTTACGGCGACCCGCCGCCGGAAGTATCTGTCCGCCTTCCTTACGCCACACGTTCTACTCGGTTTGCATTTGCTATATAAATTCGAATCCCACAGCATCCAGATCCATCACTTGTAAACAATTTTTTTTTGCCTCCTCAAGTTTTGATTTGAGTAGGAAACCCTTTGCCTCCTGCAGATTTGATTAGTGAAGGGAACCCTAACCCTTTGCCTCCTGAAGCTTTGCTTTTAGCAGGAAACCCTTTTGCCTCCGGCGGGTGATGGCTCCCAGCAACAACAGAAGAGACGACAATGGAGAAAGAGGAGTTCATTTCAGGGGAGTGAGGAAGAGGCCCTGGGGTCGGTACGCGGCGGAGATCAGAGATCCGTGGAAAAAAGTCCGTCTTTGGCTCGGCACCTTCGACACGGCCGAGGAAGCCGCCCGGGCTTATGACACTGCCGCTATTTCTCTCAGAGGTCCCAAGGCCAAAACTAATTTTGCTTACTCCTCGCCGTCCTCCTCATCGTCTCTGCACAATAATCAGAGCAGTAGCCAAAACAGCAGCACGGTGGAGTCCTGGCCCTCTGCGGCCCCCGTGACTCGATCCGGAGACCTCGAGCTCCACGCTTCTTTTCTCCCGCGCATCGGAGTTTCCACCGGACGACGGGGTTTCAATGGTGGAAACCCCCGGTCCGAGCGGCGGCGGAGTCTTTCCGAGAAAAACGGCGGCAGAAAAGCTGAGGGCGCCGAGGCGCGAACCGCCCTCAGCGATTCTGATTCTTCTTCTTCTGCGATTTTAGACGGAGATGCCCAGGCTCCTCCTCCTCCTCCTGCTGCTAAGAGGCCTTTTCTTCTGGACCTGAATCTTCCACCGCCGCTCGACGATGACGACGAACAGCCACAGCAGATCGGTTTTTGACAGCAATTTATTTTCATTTCTCTGCTTTTCGTCTCATTTTTTCCCCGTTTTCAACCGTTTCAGTTCCTGCAGCCTCGGCGGCCAAATGCCTTTATTAACAAGCCGAGGTCTGCATGAATGCAAAGTTCCTCCAAGAAAATGAGGGTTTGCATGGTTTATTTTCTTCTGCCAATGTACAGAAATTCGAAAATTTAATTGCAGAATTCTCTTCGACTTCCGCCTTACATATTTTGTCTACTGTGTTGTGATGATTTAATAAATGTTTAGCTGAAAATTTACAGATCCTCAAGAGATTTTGCAGTTAAAAACAATCAGAACAGCATAAAATCCAGAATGTGCATTGTAATTTGAAATTTAAAGGCGTTTCCGTTACAGAAACATGAAATAAATGTGTATGTTTTGATTTGGACAAGGTATCTTTCCGAAATTAATAATGCGTAACTGTGAATTTCATCGCCAGAGGCACACCAGTATTTGAATTCGTCCTCGTAAACATGATCTGTTCGTAAATCTGAAATTTATGGATGTGGTTGAAAATTGTTAGTGACTTCGTTTATAACGTGCCAACCCACTGTAAGCATTTTCTGTTTGCTGTTACTGCTATTGACGTGTGAATGACAAAATGTGGGCGGCTGGGCTTGACTTAAGCATCTCGCCCTGGTGATGGTCCCAAAATAAAAGAGATGAGGCCACGCGGGCTTCGCTGAAGTGTCTATAGGCATAAAATGTCACATCTATCTCCGTCACATGCGAGCATATGCTCCACGTGGTTTCCATCGGCGCGCAAAAGTAGAATCGTGTCCGTCTTCTAATGGCTGATTACGCTATAGGGATATGGATTTCGTGGCTTTGAATCTCTCACGGGCTGATTCAAAGCGTTGGCGGTGACCGACTGAATCAATAAATTTTCGGTTGGTCCAATGTATGGGCGACAGCTGTACACCCGATAGTTATTATGTCTCGTGGACGCGGCTTTTTTTTTACAAAATAAGTAACGCGCACGTCCGACTGTGTCCATCGATGTGAAGTTTGTGGAAAGTATATTCCGTTAGATTTGCATACCACTATTCCCGTTGCCGTTCCCTCACCTTCCCCGCGGCCCCATGATTTCTGTTTTGGTTGTTGGGCGATTTCTCATGTTAGGTTGTGTTAACGTGTCATTGTTTTTTTATGTGGAGGTGGTCTAACTATTAATAAGTAGGAGTGTATGTACATGGTGGAGGCTCATTTTCATTGGTGTATTGTTGATGGTGGTTCATTTTCATTGGTGTATTGTTGATGGTGGTTTTTGTGCTTGGATTATGGTGTTATGAAGATGCATGTGTGAAACAATATTCAAATTCAAGTGTCATTTTGGAATTGCTTTCGCAAATGTAATTCTCTTTTCTTGTATGATATTTCACATTGTTTTTTATTATTGTTACGTGTTTTTTTATTATTGTTATGTGGTATAAATCTCAAAATATCATAATGGTAATGTGTAAATTAAAAAGGGGTGTTGTTTCTTATTAACATAATGGTTGAATGGTTTTAAGGTGAGTATGGTTGCTTGCTTATGGCTCTTTTCTTCTTTGAGATATGTTGTTTGAAAACATAACAATAAAATACATACTCTTGCTTGCTCGGTGTTCCTCTCCACTTCTAAATATGTTATGTGGAGACATAATGATAAAATACAAACTAACTTATTAAACTTGTTTACATGACCCTAAAATCTCCTCTCTTAGAATCCTTATATTGAATATTGTCTTGCTACCATACTGTGAAAGTTTAGAATAATTACTTTCATTTTTAACACATCCTCTATTGTCCTTTTAAGTGTCCTAAAGCTTTGGTGCTCCTTGGATTGGGAAGAGAACCCATAAAGCACAATCATGTCACTTTGGGAAATAATATTGTCCAAATGTCACACTTTAATCAACCAAGTAATCTTTTATTGACAAAATAATGATTTTCAAAGAGTACAAGAGATGTGTCACATGTGTAACAATGTTACCTTTAAAATTAAAAAGTTATCATATTAAAAACATATACTAAGTTGATTCATTTTAACCTTGTATTTGTTCTCTATAAATATTTGTGTTTTTTAATTTGAATATTTTTTTAATATATATCTATATTTATTATATATTATATATGGAATAAATAAAAAAATTAATATAAACTTTTAATCCTAAATTAAAATAAATTTATATTATATTTTACTTTAGGGTTTTTTTAAACATTGTAGATCACATGACAATTTTTCCTTCTAGATGGAAAAGATACACTTTTCTTAAAGTTTTTATCAAAAGTTTTAAATAACACCCTTACACCAGGTGCTCTTAAAACCCAAGGGGAAAGAAATAATATTCTCTAGGAGTACCCAAAAATTTTAAGTAACACTCTTATATAAGGTGCTCTTCAAACCCAGGGGAAGAAATGATGTTGCCTAGGAGTGCTCTTAAAATTTGGACTTCGAAATTTTTAAACCTTAAAGTTAAAGAGAGTCATTTCTCTTGGAGTGTTTTTGAAGTGTTCTTAAAACTAAGTTGGAAGAGATGCGAAGAAATGATGGTGTCTAGGAGTGCTCTTAAAATTTGGACTTGCTGAAGTTCTTAAACCTTAAGGTTAAAGAGAGCCATTTCTCTTGGGGTGTTTTTGAAGTGTTCTTAAAACTATATTGGAAGAGATACACTTGAGAAAAGAAATGTGTTACATAGTTCAAGTTTATAACACAAATAAACTAAAATGAAGAAAAAAACAAAGTTTATAACACAAATAAACTAAAATGAAGAAAAAACAATGTTCAAATTCTAATATAACAAGAAATAAACTAACCTAAATTAGCACTACTAATACATGTTTTATGTATATAAGGAAATTAAATGAAAATGAGAAAAAAATTATTATAAATACTAAAAAAATAATACAAAGTTATTCTAATTTTAATTTATTAAAATAATTAACATTTTTCTTTTAATTTCTTATATATAAATTTATTAAATTCAAAATTAAAATAAATTTATAAAATTATTAAACAATTTTTTTTCAAAGAAAAAAAGTGATCCAATAGTGAGAATAGAAATCGCATTTCTTAAGTACTTAACACAATTAAAAAAAACTGGGAGTTTAAATACCTCACTTAGATCAAATATCCAACGCCATCTAGTATTTCTTATATATAAGCATGTTATCATCTATCATAAAAACGACTTACTAACTTCTTAGGCTTTCTCTAAATTACATCTTCGACAAATCTAAAAACAAAAACAAAAACAATTCAAGAAGAATATATTCTATGACCTCCAATAATAGCCACAAAAGGGACTTAGTGACCATGTTGTAAACAACCCATAAACTTCATAAGAAGTAAACACGAAACATCATAAACAATGGAAAGTTGTTTTAGTGGTCCCATCCCTCAATGCTTCCAAAACATGTGAATTCTCTACCAAGTTTTGACCTTCCTTAGACAAGGAGTCAATGTCCATATTATGTTCCATATATACATGGGTATATATGAAATTCTCAAAAGCTCTTGAAACCCCCTAAAGTCCTTATGTAATAGGTTGAAGATGTATGTTTAAAATCTATGAAGCACCTAACATCTAGTTTATTACTATAGCAATCACCATAGATCTAGGGCTACTTCTCCCTTTCAAGAGCACATTTGATCAATATTTTCTATGCCATAAGTTTTACATAATTTTTAGTACCTGGCCCCAAGCCTACTTTAAAATTAACACTCTGAGATGGACATATAATGAAAATGCCACATGTATTGTTGAAGCTAGGAGAGCCTTGTTAGGGACCATAAAAAAAACCCTAGGCCATAGATCTATCAATCACCAACTCACTGCTCGGATGAGAGACAACTTGTTTTACTAGCATATAACAATAGTTCATCTAGGGCTATATTTGGGAGAATACTTAGAATGAGAGAACATGCTTATCCTCAAAGATTTGAGCATTCCATGCCAACTAGATTCCCCATAGGACTAGACATGGCAAGGCTCTAAATTCTTTTATCTCCATATTTCCATACCACAATCTCAAGCACTCTTTGACAGACTCACCTCTCCAACCATTAGGCACGCCAATTCATTGATCAATGTCCTTCCATAATTGTTTTGCAAAAGAAAAATTAATAACCAAATGAGATATAATCTCTTCCACCTTTATGCATAATAAACAAATAATAAGATCATATATATTCCTCTCTTGCATAGTTTCCTAAGTCAACAACTTATTCTTTAATGAAAACAATAGAAAGATTCAAGTTTTTTGAGTGCTTTTATTTTCCATATCTTCTTCCACTACCGAGGTGGTTCTTGATAACCAAAGGCAAACCTAAAATCTTGTAGCCCAAATTTGTTGTATACACCTGTGAACATTCATTTTTATCCCACACCAAAGAACCAACGTCGTATTTCAATCTTGTGTACCCTTGTTTCATAGATGCAATATAATAATCATATTGAATGACTTACTCACCCTCTAATCCCATATCCTCTGCACTCCTCCAATCTTTCTACCAAGTACTAGTAGGATAGGGATCACCCACATGATTGAGGATATAAATAGCTCTATCCTGCAAGAGCACAATGAGATCTAGAGGTAAAATTACATATCCATTACATTCCAACATAGAATCAGTGCCAACCCTTACCAACTCTCTATTTCCTTTCCAAGACAAATGGTTCCCAATCATTGAAAATCCCAGAAACAATCACCTTCCAGTGAATAGATACATTTTGAAAACTTGTCTTTGGATTCCTTATCCAATCCTAAAAAGACTCTAGTCTTATATACTCCGCTCAATGATCTATGTCCATAATCTCTCTTAGGTAAGAAGGTTCCACAATTTTTTGTTGCAAAATATTTGCTAAACATATGGATATTCTTCAGACCCCAACCACCTTCTTTTGGCCTAGCCAGTATGCACCAATTAGCCAGAGGGATACCATCATTTTCTTTGTTTTCCCCTCAAACTAATTTAAGGAGGGTTTTCTTTATCTTCTCCAAAGCACCCTTTGTGATATAAGCCAAAAATTCCAGAAAACAATTATAGCTTCTAAAATTGATTTCACTAAAGTCAACCTCCCCCCTCTTGACAATGATTTATTGCACCAATAATGAATTCTCCCTTCTATACTTTCAAGCATCCATCCCCGATACCTCTTACCATAACCATTTGGTTTATGAGGAACCCCAAATATTTAAATCCATCTTGAAAATGAAGGACTTTGAAAGGAAATAAACACAACATCAATCCTTCACTTCCCTATTCCAAACCATGAAAACTAATAGAGGACTTATTTAAATTAATTTCCATCCCTGTAGTAGTGCTAAAAATCACCATAATTTCTTTCAATTTCCAAGCTTCTCTTACTAAACTGTTAGTAGTAACCAATGTCGTTTTTTAAAGTGAATTTTCAACAATTTGGCTAATTTTTATTTTTTTTTGAAGAAATTTAAAGGCTAATTTTTTTCATATTTTCATTCAAAAATAAAAAAGTTGTATCCTAATTTATGATTTTTTTTTATGACTAGGGGAATCGGCAACGGCGGCAGTATCGTACTCGCGTGACACATGGTCGAATCTTGTCGGCTACCTTATAACCCCCAGGGAGAATTGCACAGCCCGCAAGCATGCCTCCAGATAAATCGAGGTTTGAACTCGTGACCTACATAACAGCATGAACACCTTAACAGTGCGTTCGCTATCCACTAGACCAAACCCCTGCGGGCGTATCCTAATTTATGATTATAGTTATGCATACACTTATATTTTTTACCTAAATATAAACATTTTACATGAACATATAATAGGTTTTCTTAATATTTTTGCCAAATCAATGATTATGCATCCCAAATTTTTCAGAATATTCTCTACATATGGATGCTTAGTTAATGACAACTACTCTTGCAAAAATGATGAATTTTCAATTGAAGTCATATAAAATTATTTAGTTTTTAATACTTTTTACTTCTATTATTTTTCTCACTTCTTGCAACATGCACATGTGGTATATCATGTTGTAAATTAGGGTGTAGAATTTTCTCCATGTATTTCTAAAGATATTTTCCATTGTCATTTCTTTTTGTTGTAAGTTCCCTCTAATTGATATAAAAAAAAAAATCTCGAAATATTATACTATGATATTTGGTTTTGTTAATTATTGTCAATTATGCACATATGACACCAATGGAATGATGTTCTTGCCAAATTTTAAAAATTGTAACAATAAATCAAATTGGTTATTGTTCAAGATAAATGATATAATTTTTTACAAATATGGTTTGATCACCAAATGGTTTTATAAGTTATGAATTATGTGGTTTGCAAAAAGAAACATTTAGTGCAACATCATCTACAAATAACAAGTGGGTCAAAAAAATAGATCTAATAATATTTATACCAAAAATAGCACATGTTCTTCTTGCTTCCATTATTTCTCTATTCAATCCTTCTACCATGAGTAGAAAAAGTAAGGGATATTTCCCAAGCCCTCTACTAGGTTTAAGGAAATTTGTAGAAACCCCATTAATCGGAATAACAAAATACATAGAAGAGATACACCCTATAATCCAATTCACCACAGGAAGACAAAATCAAACATGAAGAATCATCAACCTTAAATACAACAAACTTTTATTATTGTAAGCCTTTGATAATGCGAATTTTACCACCATCATTGGAATTCTTTTTCCTTTACAGTATGAAGTCCCTCTTGCGTTGATCCTATTTCTTCATGGATCTCTCAAGCACTGTTTTTTAGAGATGATAGCTAAAAAAATATTTTGACTTTAACTTCCAATTCCTTAGACACAATATTATACATACAAATATATAAAGATATAGGTATGAATTCATCAAAAGACTTAGGGTTATACTTCATAGGAATTAGAGAAAAAAAGGTGCAATTAAAAACACCTAAAACTTTACCATTATTTTGTACCTTTTCCAAAGCCCTCATTAAATCCTCCTCCACAAGATCAAAGAAACCAATAAAGAATTATATAGTCCACCCATTCGAGACGAGACTTAAGTGTTTCTTGAAGGAAGCCAACATTGTAAATAATTCCTCCTTTGTGATTGCGTTCATCATTATCTAATTGTATTCCCTAGAGACAAAGATACAGAATTAAGTGGTTAACTTTATACTTCCAATGATGTTATCCTTTTTAAGATCTTTATATGTATCTCTTGGAAATTATCAACCCCAATTGCTACCATCCAAAGAGAATTTGCTAACTAACACCCCCTGTTGGCACAGGGGCAGACTCGGGGTTCAACGCTACAACAATGCACCAACAAAACCCTAACTATCAGCCCTTTTGGCAATACCTACAAAGCAAATGAAGTCTCACCCGAGGTAGAGGTAGGGGTGATTGCAGGACTCAAGTTTATGCAACCTTAGTTGGGACACAGATCTGTGATTATAATACTTAAAAGATCACTTAGCATCAATAGTTCATCAATATTCGACCAATAACTACTGCGTAGATAGAACAAAGCATCGCATCATTCACGCTGATCTAATGTAATTAAGCGCTTAGCACAAACAAATGGATCAGATCTAGCATAAACAAGCACTAAGCACATTCATAGAAGTCAGATCTAACATTCATAGCACAAAGCATAAGAAAATCTATCTATCTATATCAAAGCACTTAGCTAGAAAGTCATAAACATATTAAGACAAGCACAAAGCATAACAACACAGTATTTATGTGGCTCACCCCCACCCTGGGGCTACGTCCACCAACTCTTCTTCTTTATTGTCTTCAGTCAATCGGTTATAAGCACAAATCCTCAAAACCCTTCTCACAGGAAAGAAGATCTGCTCAACTCGCTAGATCCTTCTTCCTTGTGTTCCATCACTAAGACTTCCACAGTCTTGCTACAATGACTTGCACTTAAATCTGCAAGTTTCAAACAGTATACACAAAGCCTTACAATTCTTGATCACACATATCCATCTCTTGGCACTTAGACTACTTTCATACTAACATCACATAGATGTCTTTTTTGTCTCTATTTACATTGCCTATACATCTATTTATACATACAAAATAGGCCTAAACATGGGTAAACCCATGGGCCGACATCCCAATCCCATTACATAATCCCAAAAACCCAAAAAGGAGCTGAGATCCCACGATCTCTGTTTCGTCTTGCGCTCCTCCTTTGACACGTTGTCGAAGTCCAAATTTAGGTCAGACTTGACCAGGTATCAACAAAACCTGGTCAAGGGCCAACAGTCCCCCAACACTCACCTGTGACTCATCCTGAGTCACTCTGATGTAGGAAGTTCTGCTTTGAATGCTTCGATCTTGGCTCGAACTGCTTCGACTTGCTGCTTTGCTAAGCACTCTTTTTCAACAAATTCTTGAATGACTGCATCATTCACAGGTCCTTCTAGGCGTTGTTCTGCTGCAGTGCTAACCTACTCCAGTTCTACTCCCTGGCCTTCTACCTTTGTAAACAACTGATAGGCCTTATCTTGTACCGGCTAGAGTTTCTGAGTTATCTCCATAACTATGCTCTGGATATTATGGATTTTTTGTTGGGCGATTCGCTGCTCTTGAGACCTCTTCATTCTTTCCACAACTGACAGAGACTTCAGCTACGCCTGTAGTGTTTCTGCGTGTTGCTTCGCTTCCTGGAGATGCAACTCCAGTGCCTGCAACTTTGGGTTCTCAGTAAGTTTCTCATATGTTTAGGCACTGCGATCAACGAATTGCTTTCATTCTAAAGTAAGGGCCTTTAGTCTGTCAACTGCGCTGCAGGCAATGGCTTCTCGTTGGTCCCTTATGTCCTGAGGGGTCTCGGGCACAACGCATAACTCTAAATATTCTATGCGCTGCTAGATCACTTCTTCAAGTTTTACTATTTTCCTCGTGACTTGATCCTCTACCTTTACTTCTATGACAGTCACAGAGGGAAGCGCTCTATGGACCGTTTCCTTCACTTCGAGTTTCTCTATGAGCAACTATTCCTTTTTTTTTTGCAATTGTGCTTTTTTTTCATCCCACTTCGCATGGAGACCAAGATTCTCCCGTTCTCCAGCACTACATTGTTCAACAAGTACTCCCTGTACTTGTACCAAGGCCTAGGTGGCTTGCACTATTTCTTCCTGTGCTCGTTGAAGGCGAGCTTCGAATGTCTCAACAATTCGGTGGAATTGAGTTGGCTCATCTCCCAGTTCTGGTGTTCCTGCTGACATAGGCGCAATGGAGACTGCGCAGCTAGACTGTAGTGCTTGTTGCATTCCTTGGAGCTCAATCTCGATTATATTGTACATTGCTTCCTGCTTAGCCTCTTGTTTCTCTGCTATCTCCAGCGAAGCATCATTCAGGGTCGCTATAATGAAATTGAAGTCATCTGAGGTGAGGATAGTCTGCATCTTTGTCATAGTGGAATTAGATTTCTTCCAAGAGGAAGGTTTCAGAGGAAAACCTCTCCTCTTCTAAAGGGGATCAACCTCGTCACCCTGTTGTTGTTCGATCTCTGTGTCATTCAGCTCTGCATCATCACCTCCTTGCTCGGGTGAGATGGAAGCGGTCTTCATGGATGCGCTATCTAAATCATGGACCTCTTTGGTCTTCTTTTTCTTTCTTGGTCCTAGTGTATCCTGCGCAGTTTCTGGACTGTCTATATCGGATATCTCCACAGGGTCTGTTGGAATGAGGAGGTCCTTCGACCAATCCTTGGTGATCTCCTCCAAGTCCTCCTCCGTTATCTTATAATAGGACTGAAGTTGTTTCTTTTGCTCGTCAACGGGTGTTGCGATATAAATGAAATGGCGGTCCGTGCTGAACTTCATCAAAGGCCAGAACCTATGTAAAGTATTTGGCATCATGCGAGGCTCGAACTGTATAGCTACCTTCAACTAGTTGCAGTATGTGTGGAATACAACACTGGACTGCCACTGTTTATTCATGTTGCTTGAATACCACAGTGTGTTGAACTTCGCAGCCAATGGTTCAAAGGGCTCGATGTCTAGGAAGGTCACACCTTCTGGCATCTCCCAGGCAATGAAAGCGATCAAGATCAATAACCAGCTGAAGTGGAATTTGTACCCTTGATCTTGCGCTTCTCTGCAGTCAAGTTCTAATTGGTTTACCAGGTACTTCGCCCAATTCATTTGTAGGCCCTCCGCGCACTTCCCTGCAAGGTCGACTACAAAACCACTCACTTGGGTTGGTCGATTCTTGCATACTAACTTCCCTGCAATCATCTGACAGGCGAGGCACACTGTGCCACTCTGGATAGAAGCTACCTTGTAGCCTCATGTTCCTTTCTCGACATCTCCATAAGTGTCTTTGATCCTTTGGGTGAGAGTGTGGTCCATGGATTTTCCAAGATAGAAATCCTGTGGGTCAGGTCCTTGCATGATAAGCTCGGTGATCCAATTTATTAACATCGGATCCACTGTTATGCGATGGTTTAACCATATATAACCTCCATGGTAACAAAACAACAACAATTTGACACATGCATTCACTTCCTGGTGTCGTCTAAAATGCAGAATATTCATAACGTTCAGTAGGGTGGCCTGCGCGAGGTTGTGGATCCATGACTGAGGGACGATCTTCGAATTCTTTCCCTTAGTTCTGGTCAGGTACTTATGCGGGGCGAGCATGTTGTAAACTTTCCGGTCGCCGAGGTTGAAGTCGCTAAACTTCAATGCTTCAATATTTTCTTGGTCTGCTTGCACTGCACGTATCCCCTTCAAGAGGTATGCAGTGACCAAGGCGTACTTGAAATCTCTAAGTACACTGTCACGGTTTACAACACTGCTCAGAGGTGGTATGTAGGTGGTTAATTTGCTTGGAATCAACTTAGCATTCTCGAGGTCATCCATGTGCTTGGTTCGCTTCTCATCGGATGGTCGGGATGGTCCAGCTCGAGCAGTGGATGGAGACATTGGTAGTCCTCTTGTGGATGATGATTGGATACATGTAGACATCGACATGACTCTTTCAGTCATCAGGTCAATCAAAACCTCCTCAACAACTCTTTTTGCAGTGCTCAACTCGTTCGACATACACACTTGGGGTTAACAATCTTTGGTTCGGGGCGGTTATCTTAGACACAGTAATGAGAGAGAGGGAAGAAGCACGATGATCACGGTATAAACTCAACATAGTCTGTGGGCTCAAATTCTCAATTGGCAAAAGTGTTCTCGGTGCGTGGCACGGTGGGATAAATAGGTAACTCGACAACGGGTCGCTTACAACGAGTATGAGGTATTCATTAACTCAGGTATGTCCGTTATGGCGTGGTATCAATGGTCGGATGGCGAGATAGCTGGCCATAAATGGATTTCTATCCATTCAGAGCATTGATCTAATGGTTATAACGTTCCCCAACAACTATATTGCTTCATCATGGCGAAGTGCCATGTGTCGTTGTTCTGATATCCCGACGAAGCTCCAATTTTGCAAATTTTCCTTTTATGAGGTTCCCTCTGGAATTTTCTGTAACTTTTCAATCTTAGCCCTCTTTTTACTTATCTTTCTAGCCTTCTTTCCAATGAGCTTTATCTCGGTATGCCTTTTTCCATTTTGATTCTTATCTTCTTTTAACATAGTTACTTCGCGTTGTTGAAATTATTTCCTAAGATTCGAGGGGTGATACTTCATCTTTTTTTGGGATAAATACTTCAGTCTTCTGTGAGTCCTATAATGTTCTTGCAGCTTCGACATCTGAGCCTCTAGTGTTAAATAGCTTCAATCTTTTCTCTTGTTCTGCAATCAAGTGTGCGATCCTTTTGGTCATGAAATATTTTAACTCTTGTTTCTTCTGTTCCAAAACTTCTTCTTCCTTTCGTCTGGCTTGATCTCTATCAATCCAAGGTTTTCCTAGTAACATGGTAAACGGGGCGTTGTCTTCAATAAATTTAATAATCTCAAAATCTTCTTCTGTCTAAGTTCCATTAACATTCATAGCTATGCGAGCGAGCTTCCCACATAGGTTTATCATCTTTCCTCTGAATAGTCCTATTCCTCGTAATGAAGGGATCATAGCAGGCTTCCCTATGGTTTCCCAAGTTCTTTCTGTCATGATATTCACCTATGTTTTTTCATCTAGAACACAGTCAATGTCGAAGTCTCCTATTCTTACTTCAATGCATTATTTTTCCTTGAAGATCTCTAATAGTTTGACATGTTGATGGTCATTTAGGGTTTCGTTTATTTGCAGCAATACTTTCTCTTATTCTTCCTGGGATTCTGCCATTTATGGATCTGCCTTAGGGTTTTCTTTATTCAGATTCATTTCTTCCAGCTTAGAAATCATTCTAGGGAAATCCAACACTTCAAGGTCCATAGCTTTACAACAAAGACAACTAGTTCTTTTCCCAGGGCATTCCTTAGTAAGATGTCCCGGTCTTCTGCAACTATAACATAGGGTTAATCCTCTCTTTCTCTTAAATGATCCCCAACCTTTCCGATACTATGCACTAGGATCATGGTAACTAACTTGCAAAAAATTCTTTCTAGGATCATGCATCCATTGGTTAGTCCAAGCATTCTTTCTATGCATAGGTATAACATATCTTTCACTATTCTTATCAGATCTACTCATATCAAGCCTTCTTTCATATATTAGTGCCCTAGTTTTCAAGCTAGGATAGAACCTATCAAACATACCTAGATCCATACTTTAGAAACAAAAATTTCCACTTATCTTACTTCTACAGAGCACAAAGCTTCCAGATCTAAAACTTTTCACTATTCTTACCTTTATCAGAGCACAAAGCTTGTAGATCTTACCTCTTTTAATAAGAAATTCTCACTTTTACCTTTCTTAGAGAACAAAGCTTTTAGATCTTACTTCTCTCCTTCATATCCGAATTTTCTTCAGATCGAGCTTCTTTATTTTAGCACAGAGCTTTATAAATCAGGTAGAATACTATGCACTAAAGAGACAGATCTATGCACAGAGATTTCACAACTTCCGGATGAATCTTTTCACAAAGCTTCTTCTTTCTCAGTTCCCAACAATCACAGCTTCAGGTCCCGACAACGGAACCATTTGTTGGCATAGGGGAAGACCCGGGGTTCAACACTACAATAGCGCACCAAAAAAACCTTAACTATTGGCCCTTTCGGCAACACTTGCGAAGAAGATGAAGTCTCACCTGAGGTAGAGGTAGGGGTGATTGTAGGACTCAAGTGTATGAAACCTTAGCTGGGACACAGATCTGTGATTATAATACTTAAAAGAGCACTGAGCATCAACAGTTCATCAATATTCAACCGATAGCTACTACGTGGATAGAATAGAGCATCACATCATTCTCATTGATTTAATGTAATTAAGCACTTAACACAAATAGATGGATCAGATCTAGCAGAAGCAAGCACTAAGCACATTCATAGAAGTCAGATCTAACATTCATAGCACAAAGCATAAGCAGATCTATCTATCTATATCAAAGCACTTAGCTAGAAAGTCATAAACATATTAAGACAAGCACAAAGCATAACAACACAATATTTATGTGGTTCACCCCCACCCTGGGGCTACGTCCACCAACTCTTATTCTTTATTATCTTCAGTCAATCGGTTACAAGCACAAAGACTCAAAACCCTTACTCCGCACAGGACAAAAGATCTGCACAACTCGCTAGATCCTTCTTCCTTGCGTTCCAGCACTACGCCTTCCACAGTCTTTCTACAATGAATTGCACTTAACTTTGCAAGTTTCACACAGTATACACAAAGCCTTACAATTCTTGATCACACATATCCAACTCTTGGCACTTAGCCTACTTGCATACTAACATCACATAGATGTCTTTTTCGTCTCTCTTTACATTGCCTATACATCTATTTATACATACAAAATAGGCCTAAACATGGGTAAACCCATGGGACGACATCCCAATTCCGTTACATAATCCCGAAAACCCAAAAAGGAGACAAGATCCTGCGATCTTTGTTTCGTCTTGCGCTCCTCCTTCGACAGGCTGTTGAAGTCCAAATTTAGGTCAAACTTGACCAGATATCAACAAAACCTGGTCAAGGGCCAACACCCCCTGTTCATTTTCCATTTCACATATGGTGTTGACCCTCTTTCTCTGATTGGCATAATGGTGAAAAAATTTAGTATTCTCATCCCCTTTATCTAGCCACACAATGCAACTCTTCATCCTCCACTTTGATTCCCTCCTATCCAACAACTTCCTACTTTTACCTTCTAACTCCTTCTCTCTCTATGTTTCCTCATCCCTAAGGAAACCTTCAACATTATAATGATACAACTTAGAAATCTCACCCTCCACTTCTTTCAATTCCTTGTCTATATTCATATGCCTCTTTGATGCCTATGCAACCACAACCTCTTTTGTCTTATTCAAAGATGAGCAAAATCAATAACTACTTGACTCCCTAAGGCCTTGATCAAAACTTCTCCATTTTATTTTGACGAGTTGTTGATATTCCTCTTCCTCAAGTCAGCTAGGGTTAAATTTAAAAGGACTCACGCATTCACTATATTGCCTCTCTATTTGAAGTAAAATTGGAAATATCCTAAAACCCCCTCTAGTGTCAACTCAAGACCTTATCCTATCAATTTCCACCAAGATATTTTCAGATACTAAAAACTTTTCAAAATTCCTTGAGAATGTGTCCCCACCTATCATGTATAATCCTCCAAGTAATATCGATTTTATGTGTCCCTACATCCACAAATCCCACAACTTCAATCTTATGTT
>ML784079.1:140610-156731 GCA_009831015.1 Picea engelmannii | reverse complement strand
ATACTTATGTCCCATGTGCCACATTTGTATCACATGCACCACATAGACCACACTTGCCTCAGTTGTACCACATAGACCAATAATTGTGCCTTTTTCATTACATAGACCACACTTGTGTCACTCACGCCATATACCACATAGATCGTCAATTGTATTGTTTGCTCCACATAACTTGTCTTGCACATATATGTCGTAATCAACCTTGTAAATGTGGCGCTTAGTGGACATATGTAAGAGGGTGACAAGTCTTATTTACAATGCTTGACCTTTATGACTTGATGACCCGATGAGCTTCACGTATGATAGGACTAGCCACAGTAATCATTAAACACGTGTTTATTTTGCAAAATAGAATGGTCAAGAAGGTGGAGCACTATGAAGAACTTGTAAAAAATATAGAAAATTCTTCCATCTTTGTCTCTAATCACTCATTTTCTTCCAATAGATCTAGGTTACCTTTAATTTTTCGTTATAAAAAATGTATAAATAATTACATTATCTTTAAGAAAATGTAGATTAAGTAACCTAGTTTGGGTCTTTGACCCTTATAGACTCAGATTTGGAGTTTGATATTAATTTTTTTATCCCTTAGTCAATCCCATACACTAAGTTGTTTGTTGGACATTACTACTGATGTGCCAAAGGATGTTGCATCCCCTCACCAAGGAACTTGAACATTTGCATGTGTACATTTTCCCTTTTTATTTTGTACATCCTTGCTTTGAGTGAAATGGTATTAAGTTGGTGAATGTTCCAATGAGATTAATTGTCAAACTTTATCATAATCTATCATAGGGATTGTGTCACTCTTCAAATTGGAATTGTATGAATCATGCAATCTCTTCATTCCTACTTAGAGGTTGTCTATCACAATAATCTTCTTATGAGGTCTTGGCTATGTTGTCATGATCATAGCCATATGGACATCGCCTAACTCATGGGACATGACAAGAAACTCTTTTCATGCACCCAACTTGGAGTGAACTACATCCTATTTTGGAAATTCCCAATGAATCATATGAGAGAGAATCCAATATCGTTGTTTCATTGGTTCCCCTCTTTTCCCTTAGTGAGATCTTAACCTATGTACAAGCATCCTTTAAATCAATACTTTCTTTGTATATATACTTTGCAATTGACATTTATATCCAACACATAATATAATTCCTAGATTCAACAAGAATCGTTCCATTCTAGAATTATCTTATTTAGTACACCGTGACTCAAGTTAAGTTCCACACAAAATTAGGCACATGAGTGTTAATGTCAGACATCCAAAATTTCCCTTGGGCATTACCAGTTCTTTCTTGCACTTGTAAAATCCCCATAAATAAGGGTAGGTTTGGTAGGCACAATCACACAAGAGTAGTCAATACATACATGATAGTTGGATTAAACTTTGGAAACCAAGGTGTTATTGTGGGATTTTCTCTTGTATATACCAAGTAGTCTTATACTTTGGTGAATTAAAGTATCGTATGTTTTAAATTAGAGTAAATTTGGGGTTTGAAATGAGCTTCATAAGAAAAATCTATATTGATGAGTTGGAATTCAAAAACCAATAGAGTTTCAAGAAATTGAGTTAATGATTATCATTGAATTGGATTTACAGAAGTCAAAGATAATTATGTGTCATATTTTTATTTGGAAATATTTATCTAGATATAAACCTTACTTTAATTAAGGTCTTGGTAATATCATCTTAAGATATGATAAATTTATTTTTAAAATATTAAATATAAAATATTTTATATTATCATTATTTCAAGTCCTTAAAAAATAAATCTCATATTAATTAAAATCATAATAAAATTATCTTAAATTATCTACATAAAAACTTTTATATCAAATATATAACAAGAGGAGTCGCAAGGAAACAAGCCTCTACTTTTGAGTGAGTATGTCATATAAGGAAAATATACCTACATGCTTTGGATTCAGTGTTACGTTGCATATCTAAGAGGCTCCAAAAGTGAGGATGGGCCAAAAAGAAAAAAGAAAAAGGGAACAATGTAAATATGTCACAAAAGATGACAGTCGATTTGTTGTAGCAAAGGAAGAAATATGTTCTTGAGCTAAGGATGTAAGGTTTATCTTATTAGCAAGAACATATTTTCTATCATCAAATCTTTGGGAGCTCGTCCACGAAATTTGAAGCTTTGTGACCTTGAGATCCAACTTCCAATAAATTTCCACCCAGTGCTAGAAGTTGATATTTCCATTTGAGAACTCTTTCTCGACGACAATGGAGCATGAAATTGATCTAATTTGCAAATTGCTTCATTATGCGATTCGCGTAGGATTTATAGGATTTCATGTTAGCAATCAATTTTCAAAATTGTGTTTTTTTAATATTTATATATTTAAAATATTACCCTTTTAAAACATTAATCTCACTTATATTTTTTTTTCATAAGTTTTTCAATTCCCCTATAATTTAAATTCTTAGTAAATGTTTCCATTTCAATGTCGATATTACCAAAAAAAAACAAAAAAAAAAATCATACATTTACATATCAAAATTTAGAAATGTTTGATTTCATACATTTACATATTTAGAATATTACCCTTTTACAATATTAATCTCTCACTCTTATTTTTTTAATGTTTCCATTTCAATGTTAATGTATATAGTTTTCGACCTTTTTGTATTATTTAGTTTAAAAAATAACATAGTTATAATTTCTTTAACACCTCTTTTATTTCAACTATTTAGTTTTTAAGCTTGTTTTATTTAAAAATTGATTAATATATGATCATTGATATTTTCCTAGCACGCATGCTTTGGGTGGTGGCTATGGAAGTTAGGAGTCTATAGTTTTAGGTTTTTTGTGTGGCTACATGGTACACAGGCATTAGGTCGCGGTCACAGTAGCTGAGAGTCACCGATCAAGAAAGGCAAGTGAAGTCATACAAAGTAATACTTCATGATTTACCAGGAGGTACTAGGAGGGGCCTGGGAGTTTGAGTTGGTGGATAGGTTCTGCTACACTAGGATTAATAACATTGAGAGCACGTTCAACAACATATTCTTGCTTCATTGTGTGGCCGAGTATCTGGATATGAAAGAAGAGATCCAAGAAGGGAACATGGTGAGGTGAATCAAGGATTTTCTCAAGGGCTTGCACTTCTGGAGTTGGTGGGAATTGATAAATGCATTGAAGGACTGCAAGGCCATGGTTTTGACAACATATTCTACAAGGATTATTCGAAGATGCATTGATGTACTCATAGAAAGAATGAATGCTAACTGTGATACCAATCTTGCCTCGTCTTCTCCATATAGTATTGGGGTTTGATATTCTAACTATATGAGAGCTATAAGAGCTCAAAAACTAAAAGGAGGTGGTGGTTTGAATATCTTTCGTTGTTGAGTATGTATCTGATGGAAAGAACTGTCAAAACCATGATTTCTCACAAAATGGATAACTAGGTTATTAATATATTTTTTTCGCATTACTTGAAGCCTTCCTTGCCCATGCTTGGCTACAACTCCATATTCCCCAAGAAGAAATGTGGGAGGGGCGAGCAAATTATGTACGGATATACCCAGAAAGTGGAGAGGGAGGTTCTGGAAACTGTTGTGATTTTTCTTCATTCTTTGGAGAGAGAAGCAATCTTGGATAGCATACTCATTCCTACACCCTAGGGGATGAGGTGATGGTTTATGTGTCTAAATTTCCCACTGGTCCCGCAGAGCCCACCGCTGTCATTTGCTACAAAAGTTAGTTGAAGAGGTTGGGTAGTCTCTTGGAAAAGTATATTACATAGGTTGCCTTAGATGTAAATCTCAAGCCCTTCAAATTTCAGGTGCTCCTTGAATCATTTCTAGATGATGCAAGAGATTCCTTTGATGTGATTTACATAGCCTTGGGCATGTATCTCGAGGTATTCCCTAGATGGATTCTCTAAAACAAACTCTTTAATATAGCCTCAATAGATACCATTACCAAATTCTCTAAATTATTAATGTTCCTTCATAATTCTTCTTAAAAGAGTTACAATTAAGTTCTTTGATGTGGCCATAATTATTACCAGGAACAATGGATCTTAATAGGATGTCAAAATAAACTTCATAACTAAATGCGTGTTATTTCAACATTATTGCTAAGCATTGGGTAAACTTCATAACTAAATGAACATTATTTCAACATTATTGCTAAGCACTGGGTATGCAATTTTATTTAATGATGTCAAGTATGTGTGATTTACAGATTATTAAAGAGGGTCCAATTATAGTTGCTAAACAAGAAACTGTGAAGCAATTAAAGCAGGGTGCATGGTGACTTGCAAAGTGTGCAAGCTATGTTGGGGATGTAACTATTCAATTTCTTTATAGCATGGACTCCCACGAGTATTATTTTTTAGAATTTAATTCCTGTGAAGTCTTCATTTACATGTATGTGAATCGATTCAATAATTGAGATATAGGCTAGTTACCCCCTCAAGCTAGGGGTAACTAAGGATATCATGTCTTGAGGCTTGCAGGTAGCAGACATGGAGTTCTGATAGTTAGATCGAGCAATAAAACCTACAGGGCCCCTCCTATTCATGATTGCATCATCATTCATCACTGACAACAAAGCAACATCCACTACATCGACTTGGTCTAAGAAGAAAACAAGTCTTTCTTCATGAGGTAACAAGTTTGGTATCATGGTAAGTGTCATTTTAATATTTGAAGCATTTGAGCATGTTGCAAAGAATACTTTATTGATTATGAAACATTTTCTTGGAGATTATAAATTTTTCCTAGTTTCACCTTGGTGAGTGATCGGAAATCCTTAGACACCACTTATTTCTTTAAGTATATACATGCAATATCTAACTTAATCCAGAATAATTTACTGATTGTATTGGGGTGGTTTGCAGAATTATGATGATGTGTTTTTAAACCCAAAAGCTCATAAAATGATGATTAGTTTGTTTAATGATGAGATGATACAATAGTAAATTAAAGAACTCAAATTACATAGAGATTACACACTTTTGTTTCATCTTTAAGTTATCTTTAATCCAATAAAAACTTCTTTCATCATCTCCAAATACCAAAAATCACATGTAAAATGACTCACATATGCTAATTTAATGGATGCTTTTAAATTCCATTACTCAAAACAAGAAAATAACTTCACCATTGAAATCCTTGCGAAATTTTGAGAAATTTGATTATAAAGTCGACAAATCTCCAAACTGGCTCAATTTCACCCTCTTTGGCACGTAAAACAATACATTAAATTCTCATTAATGAAAAATTGAGAGAATACTTTTACAAATTACTTCAAATCACAAAATATACCTCAAATTCATGATCCTTGTGAAAAATCGTAAAAAATGAGTATAAAGTTTCCTATGTTCCATCAATATACCTCATGGTACGCTTTACAAGACAACCATACTTGACCTCTCCTTAGCACACAAATTGAGATATTCGTACAACCTCGAAATATGTACCCTATCTTGGAAACTATGCCACCTCGGGATATGTACATACCTGGGAATCTATGCACATCGATATCTGTGCCCAATATATAGGGTGCGGCCTCCCAAACCTTCATCCGCACATTTGGAAACTTAATTACTAAATTTAGTGGCCCATTAAATGTGGGTTGTTGGAATAATGGTTAATCCATTGGATAAAATGGTAGCAGTCCGGGGTTCTATTCTCTTCAACTCTTGACATATTCGTTGGATTTTTATTGCATATATGCTTATAACCATATGTTATAAATAACATATGTTATAACTAACATATAACATACGTATGGTTTTAACATAACTCCCGTGGATATATTGTTAGCCCCTTCCACAAATAGGATGTGGATTATATGTTATATCACACGACCTTAAACCAGGGGTTGAGGGCTAGGCCCTTTTTAAACCCCAAATGAAATATTACATAACTTTAAATACAATGTGCACCATTCGTATGTTAGAACTTATGTGGTGGTGCGTTGGTAGTGGGGGATATGTTAAGTCTTGGAAGGTTATGGAGGTCACAGGTTCGACCACCATTGACTCCATTAACAAACCATATCCATTTAGGCCAATGCAAGGTCATCACATGGTGAATTATCATTGGTTGACATTGCCACATGTCATTCAACAATTCAACCACTTGTGCATCACTTGTCAACCTATGATTGACCCACCTGGAGGTACAATCTGTCCATTCATGTCATTCAATAATTCGACCACTTGTGAATCACTTGTCAACCTATGATTGAACCACCTAGAGGTACAATATGTCCATTCATCTTCCAACAATCATTTTCTAGGTGTCACCCTTGCAGTGGTGACACATGTCACATTTTTTACCCATGTACTTTGCCCTTTGACTTGGTTGACTGGAACTTTGACCGCTTATAACTTTTGCATACGAATTTTGTTTGAGGCATCGTTTACGTCGTTGGAAAGATGATGATGAGATCTATACATTGATTCCATTTTCAAGATGATTTGAGATGATTGAATTTTGAGCATTTATGGATCTCCTGGGACCTTTGTGAGCATTCTAGATCTCCTGGACCTCTATGAGTGTTCCTTATATCCTCCTAGATCAGTGAGTGACATAGTTTCCTAGTAAGTGGGTCACCTTTGGGAAAACGGTTGCTACTAGGTGGTCCTTTGAAGGGTCATCACACCATTCCAACTCATACTTACCACTTTCCACTCTTCTTTCCCTTCTGTCTCCTCATATTTTGGGTTTTCTAGGTTCATCGACCCCAAGAAGGGTTTGTACCTCATTTCATGGGAAGAAGGGGATAAATTACCAGAGGTGTTGTAGCTAGAAAAAGATAAAATCCAATCATTATACTTCTAGATTCTCACCCTAAGGTCTTGAGAGCAATGAAACACTACATAAAATTCAAGGACCTTCTAAACACATAATAAATAAATGTCTTGCTTGTCGAGGGAATGCATTTGCGGTGTCTTTTACTTTCCATTTCATATGTCACTCAATGTGTTCCTAGATTCAAGTGGCATGACATTGCTCTTTACTTTCCATTTCGCATAGCACTGAATAAATTAAATGGCAAGGGCTTGGAAAAAGGTTGCATTGCAAACGATGTTGTGGCACACCCTCTATAAAGGCACCCATAAATAAGACAATACAACCCCTTGTATGTCAAGAATCCCATACCTAGAAGTCTTTCCCCAAATCCACATCACACTCATTACATGACTTAGACAGGTTCCTCTTGGGAAAAATCCCTTGACTTGGGGATTGTCCTACCCAATAGGGCACCATGACACCCCTCCCATACCTAAATTGGCAAAAACATATAAGTACTTTCAACATTTGTTTAGTTTGAAAAGGGGTGTTTGATGCACATGTTTGGGTGGTTCTTGTATTAGATATAGATTACTTGGCATGATACTGTGACTTGTGAGCCCTTGGAGGTTGTACTTGTTTGTTCTTGTAGGACTTTTCCCACTGGATGGATGCTAGACCCCACGTATGGGGAATCATTTGATGAGGAACGTTGCACCTTGATGATGGAGGAAGTTTCCTTTGGAGGCACCCTAGAATGATAACACGATGAGGGTCCACGCTTCTCCACTTGGATGATGGCCTTTGGAGGCCTAGACGTCACCTTGGGGAGACTAGGGTTTGATGGATCACATATTGATTTGATGGAGGAGGATTTTGGCATTGACATTGGCATATGTGTAACGTACCCAATCACCCACAGGCTAGGCACGCTACTTCAAGCTTGCTTATGAACTAATTTCAAATTCTGACAAATTTTTAATTAATAAAGATGCATGAAATATTCACATGCAGAGATCAATATTCATGCTACAACATAAAATAAATGGACCATATGTCATGCACAACAATAACTAGCAAGCATGCATATTATAGATACACATTTCATAGATAAATAAATACACAACATAAATAAATGTACATGTAAATGAAACCATGACATAGAGCACTTATCTTTAATGAAATGAATCACCAACTGGCTGCAGACCAAGGACGTTCCACCCAACCATAGACATTGTTATTCCAAGTCTTAACAGCAATGTCACCCTTGATCCAAGGCTATGAATCCACAAGGACAGTTCCAGACTGTCACCTAACTTCCCAAACTAGTCAACACTCAAGCTCTCATAGGCTACTCAACACACACAACAATCCAAAGTACACCAACTCTCTTCTACCTAGCCTACACAACCCAAGAGAATGGACCCCCTTATTTGCCACACAGTCCCTTAGGTTGTTCACCTCCTTCCAGGGCTCTAGTGCATCTAGTCAATAATCTCCATGTTGGGTCTCTCAATATTCGTATTTGTGGGAAAAAATTAACACATGCCAATGCATATTAGACATGCATGCATTAATTTATGGTTGGAATACATGAGCAATCATTACAACCAACAAAACCATGGCTCCTCTCCAACAATTTGTTTTTCTTTCCCAAGCCAAAACATGAACAAGGAATGACGAGTGGGTGAAAACATTAATGGAGAGTGAAAAAAATGAAAGGTGTGAACAATGAAAAATGAAAAATGAGTGTGTGAGTGAAGAAGAAGAAGAAGAAGAAGAAGAACCCCCAAAAAACCCACAAGATGGGTTTATATATTTACTTGCAAATCAAGAACCACATGGCCTTCCCAAAGAAGCTCATGTAACGACTCCTCTCCATTAAAAAATTTATGGGTAAATAAAATATAAAATAATACTTAACCCTTCCTTGTGAAATCATAGCCCCATATAACTCTTGTCCTTGTCTGTCTAGAAACTAGTGATGTATTTATTATTAATAATGATCAAAACATTTCATTTCCTAGGCACACTGGCCTCTTTTAATTGTTTTGGCACTCTAGCCTTTCATAAATTAACAAAATACATTATTTAATACGGGGCTAAAAAATGGGGTATTACATTCCCCTTCCCCTTATTTTGGCATTGCCCTTAGTGCATATACAAAACATAAATCAAAACTTCAAAATTTATTCAAAAAGTTGTGGGTAATCTACCCGCATGGAATCTTCATGCTCCCAAGTAGCATCTTCAGGACCATAGCAAGTCCACTAGACCTTTACCATCTCTATAACTCGATTTCATAACATTTTGACTTTTATGTCCAATATTCGCATTGGTTGGACCTAAAATTCTCCTTCTGTCTCTACCTGAATCAGATGCTAATCAATAACATGGTTAGGATCATGTACATATTTTTTTAGCAAAGAGACATGAAATACATTATGCACATTCATGGAAGCAAGAAATGCAAGCATGTATGCAACTGGCCCTATTTGGTCCAATATCTCAAATGGACCACATAATCTGACTACTATCTTTGTACAACTACCCAACTTCAAAGAGCCCTTCTTGGGATTTACTTTTAAAAGCACATGCTCCCCCACTTTAAATTCTCTAGATGTCATGTTCTTATCTGCATAAATATTCTATCTATCTTGACTTTCCTTTAAATTCTACTTAATTCTAAGCATCTGGTCTTCCATATCCTTGAGAAATTCTGGCCCAAGTACCACTCTGTCTGTCGAGTTGTCCCAACTCACTAGGGTATTGCATTTACTACCGTACAAAGCTTCAAATGGGCTCATTTTCAATGAAGTTTGATACCCATTATTATAGGAAAACTCAACCAAGTGCAAGTAATCTTCCCACTTGGATGGATTATCCATCACATACATACTCAACATGTCTTCAATTACTTAGTTGACTCTCTCTGTCTTCCCATCTGACTGTGGATGGTATGTTGTGCTAAAGTTCATATTTGTACCAAATACTTTAAACAATCCCCTCCATAAATTTGAAGTAAACTTTGTATCTATGTCTGAAACAATTGCCTTAGGTATCCCTTTCAACTTAGTAGTCTCCCTCATGTAAATTTATGCAATATTAGTTGTTGTATGAGTCATTTTTACAGGAACAAAATGAGAAGCCTTGGTCTTTTTATCAACTACTACCATGATTGAATCATGTTGTCTTTTTGTCCTGGGAAATTTAGTTATAAAATCAATGGTTACCACTTCCCATTTCTTCTCTGGAATTGGTAATGGTTGTAGCAAACCCATTGGGAAGGGATGATTTTAGGGGCTAAATTTCGCTCATGGGCTAATTTTCCATGGTTTTTCCAAAAAAGAGATTCGCTATTTTAAAAATTATTCACCCAAATTCTATATGATAAAATTATTTTACCTTAAAAATCGCCAAAATTTTATAAAAACTATATAAAATCCTTAGAAATTTGAATATTTTTACAAAAATATAGCCAAACATTTATAGTTAGCATATGAAGGATTAGTAATATTCACCAAGGTTTCTCCATTTTAAAATAAATGTCCATCCTTAAAATCATCCCTGTCATTGGGTGCCTATTCTCAACCTTCACTCTCTGACATTCCATACATCTGTCAATGAATTCAACACCATTTTTTTTCATTCCTGGCCAAAAAAATTGGCTTCTTACTGTAGCAATTATTTTTTGGTAACCAGGATGTCTGGAAAATGGAACATTATGCATTTCTTTTAATACCAAATTCCTAAGTTCTCCAGAACTAGGAACATAAAGTATATTTTTATGCATAAGTAATCCATCTTCCTTCATCTCATATCATTTAATTTTATGTTGTACATTTTCTTGCTGTAAGCTTTCCTTTACCTATAGGTAATGCTGATCTATAACAACATCTAAAATTATGCTCCTTAAATTTGACTGAATCATACTAACAACTATAGCATGCATGAGATGTACTCTTATACTAAGTGCATCAACAACTTTATTTTTTTTTCCTTTGATATGATTGATGTCAAAATCGTATTCACTTAAAATTTCCAGCCATCTCGTTTGTCTAGAATTTAAAGTTGGTTTTTCAAAAAGATATTTCAGACCACTATGGTCTATTCTTAATTCAAATCTCTTTGCCATGAGATAATGCCTCCACATATTCAAAGCGCGAATAATGGCAACAAGTTCCAAGTCATGTGTGGCATAGTTCCTCTCATGTTCTTTAATATTTTTGGAATCATAACCAATGACATGTCCATTTGAGTGAGGAATCCACCAAGTCCTTCCTTTCGTGCATATATACATACCAAAAAAAATTCATTTGGGTCAACAATCTTTAGAACATGTGCACTAATAAGTAATTTTTTCAACAAATTAAAGCTCTCTTCACACTCAGATGTCCATTCAAATTTAATTCCATTCTTTTGCAAAGAAGTGATGGGATAAGAAATCTTAGAGAACCCTCCCATAAATCTTATGTAGTAACTAGATAATCCCATAAAGGATCTAACTTATGAAACATTCCTAGGTGTTGGCCATCCTCTAATGGCTTCAATCTTCTCTTGATCCACTGCTATACCTTGTTCTAAAATAATTTGTCCCAAGTAATGTATCTTTTCTTGGTAAAAGAACACTTACTAAGCTTTGCATACAACTAATCTTACCTCATCACTTGCAATACCAATCTTAGGTGATGTTCATGCTCTTCCTCTAACTTAGAATAGACAAGTATGTCATCCAAGAATACTATGACAAACTTATTCAAATAATTTCTGAATATTCCATTCATTAAGCACATAAAGACAGATGGTGCATTGGACAGTCCAAATGGCACCACTACAAATTCATAATTCCCATACCTGGTTCTAAAGGTTGTCTTATTATGTCTTTTTCCTTAATTCTTACATGATGGTACCCTGATCTCAAGTCTATCTTTGAAAATATTTTTTCCCCTCGTAGATGATCAAAGAGGTCATCAATTCTGGGTAGAGGGTACTTGTTCTTTAGAATGGATTTATTCAATTGTCTAAAGTCAATACACAACCTCAAAGTTCCATCCTTTTTGAGAAAGAGTATTGGTTCTCCCCAAGGTGAAACACTTGCACGTATGTACCCTTTCTTCAACAATTCTTCCAATTGCATTTGTGATTCTTTTAATTTTGCTGTACTCATTCTTTAAGGTGTTTTTGATACCAGGGAAACTCCTGGCACTAAATCAATAGATAAATCCATCTCCCTATTTGGTGGAAACCTTGGTATTTCCTGGAATACATCTTCAAATTCTTGTAGTACCGAAAATTCTTCAAGGCTTGGCCCCTTTGTATTTTTTGTCTCTTCCACATGGGCTGCATACAATTGACATCCTTTTCTTAAACATCTCTTCAATTGTAAGGATGAAATATCCCTTATAGAGATGGGTCTTGGAACTCCTTTCACAGTGCTATGTTTTCCTTCTTCATCAAGACATGTAAATGCCTAGTTATGAAAATCTAGGACAACATGATGCTTATCCAACCAATCCATTCCAATTAGAATATCATAAGACCCCAATGGTATAATATTTAGATCAACATTAGTATTCACACTATTAAGACTTATGGAACAACCTCTGACCATATCATGGGTTCTCCTTTTGGTTCCAGTGGATAGCTTAACTAAACTTGAGTTTTCACGCTTACTTTTCTCCAAATGTAATCTATCTATTATTTTAGGATCAATGTAACAATGACTTGCTCCTAAATCAATTAAAACAACAACAATATGATTAATCATCTTACCTTCCATCTCGATCATATTGGATTGGTACTCTCCTTGTCGATCATCTAAGGATGCATATATTCTTCACATGTCTTCTACTATTGTATCCTCTTGGATGTTGTGCATGGTATTCACTTTGTCTTTTTTGTGAGGGAAATACTTGTACAAGTGATCTTCTTTGCATCCCCAACACTGGATTGGTGGTCTTCCCCTTTTTCCCAAGGAGTCTTCTCTCTTGGATTCATCCTTAGCATATTGGCCGGGATGATTTTTATTTGGGCTATTTCTATTGAAAGGAGGTTTGAATCCTTTCTTTCTATAGTCAGAATTCTCCTTCTTCTTATCCTTCCAATATTTTTGCAAAGACTCTCTGCCCTTTCCTTGCTCATATAGGTACTTAGCCTTCCTAATGGTCTCAGTAAACTTCTTAAGTTCTTCATATTGAATCTTATCTTTATAAAAAGATGGAAGTCCACTCAAAAACCTTTGTATTTTCACCTTCTCATCTTTTATAAACCCCACATACTTTAGCAACCCCAAGAACTTATTTTCATACTATTCCATGGTCATGCTTCCTAGCCTGAGTTCAAAGAAATCCTGCATTTTCTTGTCATAGAATTTCTCTGAAAGGTACTCCTTTTGAAAATATTTCTTGAACTGCTTCCAAGTGGTCCTACTCTCATTAATGTTCTCAAATTTCTTCAGTTGATCCCACCACATAACAACTTTCCCATATAAATGGTATGTGGGAATTCTGGCTTCTAGGTTTGATGAGTATTTATGCAATTGAAAATACCTCCTGAGTCCAAGAAACCATGATTCAACATCATCTTCCCTTTCTCTTTCACCATCAAAGGATGGTGGCTTAAGCTTCCTCAACTCTCCTTGAAAACTGTCCAATTCATGTCTTATTCTTTGGTGCCTAACAGGAGACACCTATGGAATACTTATGGAATCTTCAGATGCATAAAATTTCCTTGTTGAGTAGGGAGGTGAGTGATGTCTACGAGTTCTGCTAGCACTTCTTGAATAACCATCTCTTCTGTGATCATCTGTTCTTTCATGACATTTGCCCTCTTCCTCCTGTTTTGATTTTGATCCATTCTTTGTTTGCCTCTACAACTGATTTAAGATTTGCATCACTTGATCATTTATCTGATTGTGTTCTCTTATTAGTCTCTCATTGTCTACTTTGTAACTCTACACTTCTATTTTCATGCTTCTCATAGTCTCTATCAATGTTTCTTGCTCCCCTCTTCCGTTGGATTCTATCTCTGCATTACCAAGGCTGATATTTTAACCTTTGGCCTATTTATCATGGATATAATCTCCCTCTCCTTCTTCCATTTATTGAATATGCATTCTTATACTAAAATGATATGTTTACACCCCCTAATTCTGCAAAATGTGCAAGCAACCATTTTTTTAGAATTATGCATATTATAATTTTTTTTTCCAAACATTGCTACAGGTCCTTTTTTTTCTCAATTAATGAAAAAATATATTATCATTATACATATTATAAAAATTCCACATTATTATACTTTGAATCATCTTTCCAATGACTATAATTTTGCCCCAATTCGATATCTGAGCTGAAAGTTATGGCTTCTCGAAAAATCACTTTCAACCCCTTTTCTTTTGTTTTGCAATAGGATCTTGTCAAAATATTCCATAACTCCTTTAACTGGTAAAAAATTAGAATTTTTCACAGACACTTCCTTCAAACCACTTTCCATGTGACCACAACTCGAAACCACATGCTTATTCACTGTTTAGCACCTTCCTCTATATTCTTCTACACAGGAGCTTGTTCGAACACAATGTCCAAGGGCTTGGTTACTTCTAGGCCTTTCATGCCTATAATTGACCCCTTTACCTTATCATGAGACCGATGATGGGACCAAGTCCTCTGGACTTCGACCTTCAGCCATTCTCCCTTTTCAATCTTCCAACTTCTCCCGGAGTAAACTTCGTCTAAACCCTCCTATTAGCTCCACTAGAAGATTGGATGGTCCAGATTTATTATCTTAGTGACTGGAAGGTCCCTCCCCATCTAGAGGCTTCAACGAGATCAAGGACCACAACTAAATCAGGCATTGGGATAGATGTCCTTAATTAGTTCGCGACTTCGACATTCCAGGACTCTGGGACATTACAATGCTCAATTTGTTCAACTCCCCTGGATTTTTACCTGCCGAAGCACTTACCCTATCCTTCCATTATTTAATTGGATGGTCACGAGGAATCCCAAAGGGTCTTAGATCAATGAACTATGTGAATTCACTACTCTGGGACTCCGATAAATTTCCACTCACGATTTTCTCAACTCCTCCAAAGTTATACCTTCAGAAGTGTTCATAAAGTGACAATGAACGCTTACCATTGGTTAACCCCTCCACTTATGCTATCCTTCCACTAGCTTAATCCGACAGCTAGGACTTAATCAAGCGTTGGGATGGACGTTCCTTAATCATTCTGGGACTTCGGCACTCTGGGACATTTCAACTCCTGATTCGTTCAACTCCCCCAGAGTGATATCTGTCGAAGTGCTTATGCCATCCTTCCACTGCTTGATCGAACGGTTAAGAAAGGTCTCGAAGGGATATTAGATTGATAATATGCATGAATTTGTGACTTCGGTCTTTGGCACTTTCCCTGGTAGAGATGTTGAACACCCTTGGAGGCCATACTCCCGGAGATGAAATAGTATGTTGATGTCATCTATGGTGATGTAGACCCATGGCATGTGTGCCATGTGTCACTAAAAAATAAACAGGTTGGGGTCCAAAAGGTATTGAATCCAGGTGACATGTGTCCCCACATGACACCCCTGCCACATGGCCTACAACATGTCATCAATCAAATAGATGGTCCACATTCCTCTACTCCAGATATGACGACCTGCGTGGCTTCGCAGACTGTATCTTTGTAATTCGTGGCTTCTAAACTTCGTAGTATTTTCCCATTCTTTAGTAATCATCGAAGTGGTGAATTTCCAGAGCTTTCCATATCCTTCTTTTCTTCGATCAACAACTGTGATCACTCCCTAAATCCAAAAGGGACGACCACGATTCTACGATCCTTTACAAAGGATCATTTTTTGCACGACACTCTGGCTTTTGTGCGATCTCTGCAGCGTTGGCTTTCCCGAGATTTAAGATTATAAGGACATATCCATTTTTAACCATAATACCTTGTCTAGAGTTTTGGTCCATACTATTATGGTGTTTCAACCTAAATCTATGATACCAATCTCTAATGTACCCAACCACCCATAGTTTGGGCGTGCTACTTAAAGCTCACTTCTAAACTAATTTTGAATTCTGATAATTTTTTAATTAATAAATATGCATGGAACATTCACATGCAGAGATCAATATTCATGCTACAACATAAAATAAATGTCATGCACAACAATAACCAGCAAGCATGCATATTATGTTGATACTGAGAGGGGGGTGAATCAATATCAAGTACAATTTAAAACCTTTTTCAACTTATACTTAAACCATTCAACTATATCCAATGAGAAATGAACAATAGTATAAGAGTTACACCAATACACCACAATACACCATGCACAATATATGA
>ML784079.1:122894-140554 GCA_009831015.1 Picea engelmannii | reverse complement strand
CTTCCAAATGTAAAGGGAGGGATAAACCTCCAAGAGGAAGATACAATCCTCCAATATCAAGAGAGAGTTGAACTCTCCATCCTTTCCCCTTACTTCCACCCAAGAATATATGAGAGATAATAAAACTTTACATTAAATCATCACCATCAACGAATCATCACATAGAACTTGATAATGCTTCATGAGACTTCTTCAATTTATGCAATTCTTCACTTCTTGGAGTACTCTGATCCTATAGATAATATTACTCAATTTATTCTCTGAAACTCCTCCAATTTTCCTTCCTTGAATCCTCCCCAAAAAGAGGTTATAGAAAGAATCGGAGAGTTTATTCAATTCTGGTATATTCAGAAGACCCAAATTGTACAGCCTGCCCCGCGCTCAATATTTAACATCCGATTCTAAAACTTGTACAAAAGAAACTAAAGTCCGTACTCGTTCCAATGGAAGTGGTCCCACTTCATTTGGATTTTGTATGAAGAAGTTATGACTATTTTACCTGGAACACCTGTTTATTGACTAGCTTTAGGACTGGTCACAAACCCTATCTTCCACAGAGTGTATCTCCATAATTATAGTGAATCAAGAGATGAAATTTTTACTAGAAGTACCTTGATATGTATTCTCAATACCATAGCTATTTCACCATCTGAATCATTCTAGAAAAAAAATTATAGCAAAAATGGTAAGATGACCTGAAAATAACATACCTTAGAACACATCACCAAAATACTTCATCCTCCCTTGAAATCCGGCCTTCTTTTACTTCTTATTTCCTCTGAAATTCGACTTGTATCAAAATGAATGTATAATGATGTTTATTTATACCATTTATGTCACTTCATTTGAACATTAGGGCCGACCTGACACTTTCTTATTTTGTAATTCTTTTCTTTAATTATCTTCAAGGCCTACATGTACTTCCTTCTTCAATTCACTTTTTCATCTTCAAAAATTCATTTCTCCTCAACCATGAGGATCTATGTGACATACCACATACCATAGGAAAAAACATGATGTATACTATCCATCCATGGGTGTTTTATATGCATGTGCATTGTCCTTCATGTCCAAATACCTTTATCAATCTTGCGGTCCAAAACCCATGACTAGGGTTGACATAAATGACAACAACCAATCTTCCAACAATATTCCCCTTTGTCATTGATGGAAACACTCATGCTCCCCCTATCATCATGATCCCAATTTCTCTCCCCCTTTGACATCAATGGAAAAGGTTAGGTTTGCTCCCCCTCAGTTTAATGGAAAAATGTAACTCTCTTCTTTGGGGATGCTCCCCCTGAACATGTGGCACTCAATAATACTTCATCCTTATTTTTGGTCTTTGGGACATTTTCTTCCTTAGAATTCTTTTGTGTGGCTTCTATCTTCTCTATCTTCTTCATTTCTAGGATGTATATGTTGTTCAGTCTTCTTGTTGTAGTTGCAACCAATCTTCTTGAGTTATTTTCTCTGATTTTTCATTTTCGAGAATCAAACGTAAGAGTGTATCCTTGATCACACATTTTACTAACACTGAGTAGATTATGATTCAAGTCTTCAACCAATAGAACGTTCTTTGATTTTACATTTTTTCTTCCAACACTATCGGCCCTTTCGGTCGATAGTGTTGGAAGAAAAAATGAAGTCTCACCCGAGGTAGAGATAGGGGTGATTGTAGGACTCAAGTTTATGCAACCTTAGCTGGGACATAGATCTGTGATTATAATACTTAAAAGATCACTTAGCATCAATAGTTCATTAATATTCAACCAATAACTATTGCGTAGATAGAACAAAGCATCACATAATTCACACTGATCTAATGTAATTAAGCACTTAGCACAAACAGATGGATCAGATCTAGCAGAAGCAAGAACTAAGCACATTCATAGAAGTCAGATCTAACATTCATAGCACAAAGCATAAGAAAATCTATCTATCTATATCAAAGCACTTAGCTAGAAAGTCATAAACATATTAAGACAAGCATAAAGCATAACAACATAGTATTTACGTGGCTCACCCCCACCCTGGGGCTACGTCCACCAACTCTTCTTCTTTATTGTCTTTAGTCAATCGGTTATAAGCACAAAGCCTCAAAACCCTTACTCCTCACAGGATAGAAGATCTGCGCAGCTCGCTAGATCCTTCTTCCTTGTGTTCCATCACTAAGACTTCCACAGTCTTGCTACAATGACTTGCACTTAAATCTGCAAGTTTCAAACAGTATACACAAAGCTTTACAATTCTTGATCACACATATCCATCTCTTGGCACTTAGCCTACTTGCATACTGACATCACATAAATGTATTTTTCGTCTCTATTTACATTGCCTATACATCTATTTATACATACAAAATATTCCTAAACATGGGTAAACCCATGGGCCGACATCCCAATCCCGTTACATAATCCCAAAAACCCAAAAAGGAGCTGAGATCCCACGATCTATGTTTCATCTTGCGCTCCTCCTTTGACAGACTGTTGAAGTCCAAATTTAGGTCAGACTTGACCAAGTATCAACAAAACCTGGTCAAGGGCCAACAGGCCCCCAACACTCACCTGTGACTCGTCCCAAGTCACTCTGATGTAGGAAGTTCTTCTTTGAACGCTTCGATCTTGGCTCGAACTGCTTCGACTTGCTGTTTTGCTAAGCACTCTTTTTCAAAAAATTCTTGAATGACTGCATCATTCATAGGTCCTTCTAGGTGTTGTTCTGCTGCAGTGCTAACCTACTCCAGTTCTGCTCCCTAGACTTCTACCTTTGTAAACAACTGATAGGCCTTATCTTTTACCGGCTAGAGTTTCTGAGTTATCTCCATAACTATGCTCTGGATATTATGGATTTTTTGTTGGGCGATTCGCTGCTCTTGAGACCTCTTCATTCTTTCCACAGCTGACAAATACTTCAACTGCACCTGTAGTGTTTCTGCGTGTTGCTTCGCTTCCTGGAGTTGCAACTCTAGTGCCTGCAACTCTGGGTTCTCAATAAGTTTCTCATATGTTTGGGCACTACGATCAACGAATTGCTTGCATTCTAAGGTAAGGGCCTTTAGTCTTTCAACTGTGCTGTGGGCAATGGCTTCTCGTTGGTCCCTTATGTCTTGAGGGGTCTCGAGCACAACGCATAGCTCTAAATATTCTATGCACTGCTGGATCACTTCTTCAAGTTGTACTATTTGCCTCGTGACTTACTCCTCTACCTTTACTTCTATGACAGTCATAGAGCAAAGTGCTCTATGGACTGTTTCCTTCACTTTGAGTTTCTCCGTGAGCAACTATTCCTTTTCTTTCCGCAGTTGTGATTTTTCTTTATCCCACTTCACCTGGAGACCAAGATTCTCCCATTCTCCAGCACTGCGTTGTTCAACAAGTACTCCCTGTACTTGTACCAAGGCCTGGGTGGCTTGTGTTATTTCTTCCTATGTTCGTCGAAGGTGAGCTTCGACTGTCTCAGCGATTCGGTGGAGTTGAGTTGGTTCATCTCCCAGTTCTGGTGTTCCTGCTAACATAGGCGCAATGGAGACTGCGCAGCTGGACTGTAGTTCTTGTTGCATTCCTTGGAGCTCAATCTCGATTATATTGTACATTGCTTCCTGCTTAGCCTCTTGTTTCTCTGCTATCTCCAACGAAGCATCATTCAGGGTCGCTATAATGAAATCGAAGTCATCTGAGGTGAGGATAGTCTGCATCTTTGTCATAGTGGAATTCAATTTCTTCCAAAAGGAAGGTTTCAGAGGCAAACCTCTCCTCTTGTGAAGGGGATCAACCTCGTCACCCTGTTGTTGTTCAATCTCTATGTCATTCAGCTCTGCATCATCACCTCCTTGCTCGGGTGAGATGGAAGCAGTCTTCATGGATGCGCTATCTAAATCATGGACCTCTTCGATCTTCTTTGTCTTTCTCGGTCCTGGTGTATCCTGCGCAGTTTCTGGATTGTCTGTATCGGATATCTCCACAGGGTCTGTTGGAATGAGGAGGTCCTCTGACCAATCCTTGGTGATCTCCTCCAATTCCTCCTCCATTAGCTTATAATAGGACTGAAGTTTTTGCTTGTGCTCATCAACGGGCGCTATGATATAAATGAAATGGCAGTCTGCGCTGAACTTCATCAAAGGCCGGAACTTGTGTAAAGTATTTGGCATCATGCAAGGCTCAAACTGTATAGCTACCTTCAACTAGTTGTAGTATGCGTGGAATACAACATTGGACTGCCACTGTTTATTCATGTTGCTTGAATACCACAGTGTGTTGAACTTCGCAACCAATGGTTCAAAGGGCTCGATGTCTAGGAAGGTCGCACCTTCCAGCATCTCCCAGGAAATGAAAGCAATCAAGATCAATAACCAGCTGAAGTGGAATTTGTACCCTTGATCTTGCACTTCTCTACAGTCAATTTCTAATTGGTTTACCAGGTACTTCGCCTAATTCATTTGTAGGCCCTCCACGCACTTCCCTGCAAGGTCGACTACAAAACCACTCACTTGGGTTGGTCGATTCTTGCGTACTAACTTCCCTGCAATCATCTGACAGGCGAGGCACACTGTGCCACTTTGGATATAAGCTACCTTGTAGCCTCATGTTCCTTTCTCGACATCTCCATAAGTGTCTTTGATCCTTTGGGCGAGAGTGCAGTCCATGGATTTTCCAAGATAGAAATCCCGTGGGTCGGGTCCTTGCATGCTAAGCTCAATGATCCGATTTATTAACATTGGATCCACTGTTATGCGATGGTTTAACCATATATAACCTCCATGGTAACAAAACAACAACAATTTGACACATGCATTCACTTCCTGGTGTCGTCTAAAATGCAGAATATTCATAACATTCAGTAGGGTGGCCTGCGTGAGGTTGTGGGTCCATGATTGAGGGACGATCTTCAAATTCTTTCCCTTAGTTCTGGTCAGGTACTTATGCGGGGCGAGCATGTTGTAAACTTTCCGGTCGTCGAGGTTGAAGTCGCTAAACTTCAATGTTGCAATATTTTCTTAGTCTGCTTGCACTACGCGTATCCCCTTTGAGAGGTACGCAGTGACCAAGGCATACTTGAAATCTCTAAGTACACTATCGTGGTTTACAACACTACTCAAAGGTGGTATGTACTATGTAGGTGGTTAATTTGCTTGGAATCAACTTAGCATTCTCGAGGTCATCCCTGTGCTTGGTTCGCTTCTCATCGGATGGTCGGGATGGTCTAGCTCGGGTAGTGGATGGAGACGTTGGTATTCCTCTTGTGGATGATGATTGGATACCTGTAGACATCGACATGACTCTTTCAGTCATCAGGTCGATCAAAACCTCCTCAACAACTCTTTTTGCAGCGCTCAACTCGTTCGACATACACACTCGGGGTTAAAAATCTCAGGTTTGGGGCGGTTATCTTAGACATAGTAATGAGAGAGAGGGAAGAAGCATGATGATCACGGTATAAAATCACATAGTCTATGATCTCAAATTCTCAATTGGAAAAAGTGTTCTTGGTGCGTGGTGCGGTGGGATAAATAGGTAACTCGACAATGGGTCGCTTACAACGAGTATGAGGTCTTCATTAACTCAGTTATGTCCATTATGGCGTGGTCTCAATGGTCGTATGGCGAGATGGCTGGCCATAAATGGCTTTCTATCCGTTTAGAGCATTGATCTAATGGTTATAACGTTCCCCAATGACTATATTGCTTCGTCATGGCGAAGTGCCATGTGTCGTTGTTCTGATATCCCGACGAAGCTCCAATTTTGCAAATTTTCCTTCTATGAGGTTCCCTCTGGAATTTTCTGTAACTTTTCAATCTTAGCCCTCTTCTTAGTTAGCTTTCTAGGCTTCTTTCCAATGAGCTTCGTCTCAGTATGTCTTTTTCCATTTTGATTCTTATCTTCTTTTAACATAGTTACTTCGCGTTGTTGAAATTATTTCCTAAGATTCAAGGGGTGATACTTCATCTTTGTTTGGGATAAATACTTCAGTCTTCTGTGAGTCCTATAATGTTCTTCCAGCTTCGTCATCTGGGCCTCTAGTGTTAAATATCTTCGATCTTTTCTCTTGTTCTGCAATCAAGTGTGCGATCCTTCTGGTCATGAAATATTTTGACTCTTGTTTCTTCTGTTCCAAAACTTCTTCTTCTTCCTTTCACCTGGCTTGATCTCTATCAATCCAAGGTTTTCCTAGTAACATGGTAAACAGGGTGTTGTCTTCAATAAATTTAATAATCTATAAATATTCTTCTGTTTAAGTTCCATTAACGTTCGTAGCTATGCGAGCGAGCTTCCCACATAGGTTTATTAGCTTTCCTCTGAATAGTCCTATTCCTCGTAATGAAGGGATCATATCAAGCTTCCCTATGGCTTCCCAAGTTCTTTCTATCATGATATTCACCTGTGTTTCTTCATCTAGAACATAGTCAATGTCGAAGTCTCTTATTCATACTTCAATGCATTATTTTTCCTTGAAGATCTCTGATAGTTTGACATGTTGATGGTCATTTAGGGTTTCGTTTATTTGCAGCAATACTTTCTTTGATTCTTCCTGGGATTCTTCCATTTATGGATCTGCCTTAGGGTTTTCTTTATTCAGATTCATTTCTTCCATCTTAGCAATCATTCTAGGGCAATCCAACACTTCATGGTCCATAGCTTTACAACAAAGACAACTAGTTCTTTTCCCAGGGCATTCCTTAGCAAGATGTCCCCGTCTTCTGCAACTATAACATAGGGTTAATCCTCTCTTTCTCTTAAATGATCCCCAACCTTTCTGGTACTATGCACTAGGATCATGATAACTAACTTGCAAAAAATTCTTTCTAGGATAATGCATCCATTGGTTAGTCCAAGCATTCTTTCTATGCATAGGTATAACATATCTTTCACTATTCTTATCAGATCTACTCATATCAAGCCTTCTTTCATCTATTAGTGCCCTAGTTTTCAAGCTAAGATAGAACCTATCTAACATACCTAGATCCATACTTTAGAAACAAAAAATTCCACTTATCTTACTTCTACAGAGCACAAAGCTTCCAGATCTAAAAATTTTCACTATTCTTACCTTTATCAGAGCACAGAGCTTGCAGATCTTACCTCTTTTAATAATAAATTCTCACTTTTACCTTTCTTAGAGAACAAAGCTTTCAGATCTTGCTTCTCTCCTTCAGATCCGAATTTTCTTTAGATCGAGCTTATTTATTTTAGCACAGAGATTTATAAATCAGGTAGAATACTATGCACTAAAGCGACAGATCTATGCACGGATCTTTCACAACTTCTGGATGAATATTTGCACAAAGCTTCTTCTTTCTCAGTTCCCAATAATCACATCTTCAGGTCCCAACAACGGAACCATTTGTTGGCACAGGGGAAGACCCAAGGTTCAACGCTACAATAGTGCACCAAAAAAACCCTAACTATCGGCCCTTTCGACAACACTTGCGAAGCAGATGAAGTCTCACCCGAGGTAGAGGTAGGGGTGATTGCAGGACTCAAGTGTCTGCAACCTTAGCTGGGACACAGATCCGTGATTATAATACTAAAAAGAGCACTTAGCATCAACAGTTCATCAATATTCAACCAATAACTACTACGCAGATAGAATAGAGCATCGCATCATTCACATTGATCTAATGTAGTTAAGCACTTAGCACAAACAGATGGATCAGATCTAGCAGAAGCAAGCACTAAGCACCTTCATAGAAGTCAGATCTAACATTTATAGCACAAAGCATAAGTAGATCTATTTATCTATATCAAAGCACTTAACTAGAAAGTCATAAACATATTAAGACAAGCACAAAGCATAACAACACAGTATTTACGTGGTTCACCCCCACCCTGGGGCTACGTCCACCAACTCTTCTTCTTTATTGTCTTCAGTCAATCGGTTACAAGCACAAAGCCTCAAAACCCTTACTCCGCACAGGACAGAAGATCTGCACAGCTTGCTAGATCCTTCTTCCCTATGTTCCAGCACTAAGCCTTCCACAGTATTGCTACAATGAATTGCACTTAACTCTGCAAGTTTCACACAGCATACACAAAGCCTTACAATTCTTGATCACACAGATCCAACTCTTGGCACTTAGCCTACTTGCATACTAACATCACATAGATGTGTTTTTCGTCTCTCTTTACATTGCTTATACATCTATTTATACATACGAAATAGGCCTAAACATGGGTAAACCCATGGGACGACATCCCAATCCCGTTACATAATCCCAAAAACCCAAAAAGGAGCCGAGATCCCATGATCTTTGTTTCGTCTTGCGTTCCTCCTTCGACAGGCTATCGAAGTCCAAATTTAGGTCAAACTTGACCAGATATCAACAAAACCTGGTCAAGGGCCAACACCCCCTGTTCATTTTCCATTTCACATATGATGTTGACCCTCTTTCTCTGATTGGCATAATGGTGAAAAAATTTAGTATTCTCATCCCCTTTATCTAGCCACACAATGCAACTCTTCATCCTACACTTTGATTCCCTCCTATCCAACAACTTCCTACTTTTACCTTCTAACTCCTTCGCTCTCTATGTTTCCTCATCCCTAAGGAAACCTTCAACATTATAATGATACAACTTAGAAATCTCACCCTCCACTTCTTTCAATTCCTTGTCTATATTCATATGCCTCTTTGATGCCTATGCAACCACAACCTCTTTTGTCTTATTCAAAGATGAGGAAAATCAATAACTACTTGACTCCCTAAGGCCTTGATCAAAACTTCTCCATTTTATATTGACAAGTTGTTGATATTCCTCTTCCTAAAGTCAACTAGGGTTAAATTTAAAAGGACTCACGCATTCACTATATTGCCTCTCTATTTGAAGTAAAATTGGAAATATCCTAAAACCCCCTCTAGTTTCAACTCGAGACCTTATCCTATCAATTTCCACCAATATATTTCCATATACTAAAAAATTTTCAAAATTCCTTGAGAATGTGTCCCCACCTATCATGTTATTCCTCCAAGTAATATCAATTTCACGTGTCCGTACATCCACAAATCCCACAGCTTCAATCTTATGTTTGAAATAATATCCATGTCGATCAATTCTCGTCATGATCCCCCTTTTGATCTATTCAAACTAAAGTATAGATCACCTCCAATGATGACTCCTTCCTCCTATATACAATCCAAAGAGATAAAACTATCTCATAAACTGTACCTCTCATCATATGGACCATAACAATTTATCATTGAGAATATMTGACCTAGTGCCTTAAACATGAACTCTGTCCATAAACTTGAGTCAAGGATAGAAAAATTTAGTAAGGGAATAAATTTTCTCCATCCAATAAGAACCCTGCCAAAATTACCCACCACATCTACAACAAGGAAATCCCAGTCCTTAAGGATTTTTCCCAAACCCCCAATGATATTTTTAACATATCCTATATTTCCTTGAACCATAATAATTTATTTCTTGAGAAGCTTGATCAACCGATCCAAAGCCAGTATTTTGGAGGCATGGCCAAGACCTCTAATGTTGATAAATAAAATTATCATTGATCACCCCCATTTGGGGATTGTCTTTCTCTAAGGACCCTTGTAATAAACTTGTATTTCCCTTTTTGTATCCCCTTTAAATTTGTCTCTTGAGCACAATCAAGAAACAATTGTATTCCAACTGAAGACAAAGTTATCTCCTTGATAGGTTCAAGTCCCAAACCCTCTTCCCTCCCTTTACCCCCAATTGAACTTAACCCCTTCCTAGACTTTAACTAGTATCTATAAGATCAATTTAGGTCCACGTTAATCTCAATACTACTCAAACTCTAGCCCACGACCTTCTTTAAGAACCATCACAATAAAATTTCCATTACTGGAGGAAGGGGTATGATTATCTTTTTCAAAAGCTATGATAATGGATTTAGGGACAACAAAACACCCCCTATCCCTTGTCCTACTCCCTTTACTTTCCTCGTAACTTTAATCGACTCTAATGGGGTTGACCAATTGTTCTTTTCCACTACATTCTTATTTACCAAGCCTAATTTAGGACAAACATAAGTAGAATTTGAATGAGACTTACTTGCACTACCATGGAACTCTTCTACTAATGCCCTTTTTGTGGCTTTTGAGCATTGTGCTTCCAGAATTTTATTTGACTCTGATTGAGAAAAATGCAATTCCTTCCTAGTCACCACTTTACTCATTGCACCCTTTACTACCAACTTGACCTCGCCTGGGGACTTATCCTTTTTCACCTTCCACTAGGAGCTCCCCGACTTTGCAATCAGAATTATTCTCACATCTCAACCTCATTTTTTTTTCCTTTGACCTTTCTACTTTATCCCAACCTTATTCCTCGAAACTTCATTGGAAAATCAATGCACACAATCCACCACTATATGGTCGTGGATATGACATCTAGCACATCTAAATGGAATATTAACATAATCCAAAAACTACAAAGACAAAATCTCCAACCATTATGTCCATACAATGCATCAAAACTTCGCTTATGTCCATTTCAACAATGATACAAGCCATTATTCTAACAACACTTTCTTTAAATGAAAAGTACACCTCTAATGTCCAACCCAAATTATTACCAATTTCCCTCAAAATATTTTCCTACCATAAGTAATCTTGAAAACTTGACCCAGATCCAAATTTTCATAACCATCGGTACACAAACCAAGATTATTAAACAATTTATAAAAAAAAAATACTTTGATAACTCAATTCAACACTTAAAAAAGAAAAATTTACAAGACATTGGAATTTATAAATTAATACACAAAAAAAAATGCTTATTATTAATTATTTTATACCTATGCTATATATATATATATATCACTCTATTACTGTGTTTACATGTTTTTTTCCCAAAGATAGTGTGTTTACATGTTATGTTTAGTATCATATTTAATTATATATTTTTATCACACAAATTAAGAACACTCCTTACTTTTTATTCAAAACCAAAGTAATATTACTTTTAATGTCCTTTTCACCTCAATGTGTTTTAGAAAAAGGTAGAAGAGTAGTTTTATTCTTTTTGCTTTGTTGCATCCCTAAATATTAAATATTATAGTGTCTTAACTTTTTCAACCTATATATATGGCCATCTTATATATATATATATATATATATATATATATATATATATATATATATATATATTCTTAAGAAAAAAAGTGTAATTTTATTCATTCGTAAAGAATCAAATTACATTTTGTAGGTGTTGTAAGCACGATTCAAACATGGGAAAAAATAGGTCAAGAAGTAAAAGCCAGAAGAGGTTAATGAGTTGACTGATAAGCCACAACAAAGTATACAAATAAAAGATTTGAGACCATTCTTGAAATAAACAATATATGTCCAGATAACCGCATAAAATTCCACTGCAAAGAAGCACGCCAAAAGAGCAGTCCCAAACAAAAAACCATGGAGACAATATGGACCAGGTCAGAGTGGTATGAAGCTCCCACATCAATTGGGCATACATCGAACCCTCAAAAAACCATCACTGGTGACTAGATGGACCAGGTCAGAGTGGTATGAAGCTCGCCCATCATCTGGGCATACATCAAACCCTAAACATACCAACACAACCAGAGAGAGGAACTACAGACTGATGAGAGCAGACCCCCAAAACCTACCGAGAGCGGGAAACAAGATGAACCCTGAAGAAAACCTAGATGCAGGATGGACCGGATCAGATCGGCATGCATACTCTCTAAAAAGAGAGGATCCAAAACTCCAAACCCAAGCTACAAAGGATCTGAAACTCGGCACCAGAAAAATTGCAGCCAAACCCACAGAGCATAGGGTATGCATCTGACCCTGAACGAACCTAAAATGTAAAAGGGACAACAAAGAAGCATCATGATAACCTGCCAAATGAGATGCCACCCACAGAGAAAATCGAAGGCAAGACTGCCAGAAACCCCAAGACAGTACAAGACATGCCAATGATAGATCCGAGAATACTACATCTCCTCTCCGAGAAATTCGAAACCAAAAAATGAATCCGCTCCTAGAGAAAACACCAACGGAAGGACGACCGAGCAAATGGAGGTTGCGAGCACTGAAGTCCACCCAAAGGAAGGACATTTTTAAGAGAGGAATCGCAATGATCTGATCAAGAGAACCAAGGCGACAAAACTGCAACACCAGTAGATACTGCAGTTAAACGATGGGTCGTCGCCACCAGCCAGAGAGAAGTCTAATTCACATGTGAAGATCAAAGAACATTAAGAGATGAGACTTCCCTAAATAAAAATCCATGATAGGAAGACTTTGGATCAGAAAAAAACCGCCAAGAAAAAGATAGCTTCAAGTCGAAGGAGGCCACTGAGAAATCTACACACAAGAAACTGAATAGAAAAATAAAAACAAAGGGTCTGCAACCAAGAAAACCCTAAATACAGACCCCGAGCCAACTTTTTCAACCCAAACTCAATCTATTATATATATATATATATATATATATATATATAATTTAACTATTAATCCAGTCACCTAAAATTTATTATACCAATATTTATCTAATCACTTGATAAGCAAATCTCAAATGAAGCAACGATTCAACATGTATCTAATCATTTAAAATACAAAATAAATAAGTGAATACAATGTCTATTTTCCCTATACATAAGTAATTATAAAAAATACAAAAATAGAACATTATACCTAGATTTCACAATTCAATGATGGTTGAATTGGAATTGTGTTTCCTCGTACTAGCGTTCTCCATAGGAAATGCATGTAACACAATCACTTTTCTCCAAGCTAACATGTTTTTGAGTTTTAAAGTACCATGTATATAGGGGGTTTGAAAGTAGATTAGATCTCACATGCTCTAACACTCACCTAGTGTTAAACCATAATCTGATTGCATACTCTTGTTCCATTGAAAATATTTTAGCAACATAGTTACGTTGTCATTATTATCCCATAGCCCAATTCTATCAACCCCTATATGCCTTCCCCGCCATTCTCTTATTAGCATTGCTTTATAGTTAATAGAGAGGATTTTATCCTAATTTTATGTATTATTTCATTTTTTTTTTTAAGTGAGAGACAAGTATGTCCCAGGTGTTTCCTTCACATTCATCTCCTTGCATGAATTTTACAATAACAAAGTGTCACTTCCCAAATTCATCCTTGCATGACTTTCAAGGACTGTCACTTTTCCTTTTTAACAAATATTGTTTTCAAATTCAACTTTTTGCATGCCTTACAAGTGCCCTCTCAACACTTGCATTTTCACAAGTGTTCCTTTTATTTTAGTAATATTTTCTTCACGTGTCTCTTTTTTTTTATTATTTTTTTAACATTATTTGGATATCATGTTCAATATAAAGTCCCATGATTAGTTTCTTTGCTAATAATACTAATTTTAAAGTGGTGGTGATCATATATATCACATTATGGATTCAACACACACTTTCAATATAAAGTCACACACACTCTCAAAACATTCCATACTTAAACACCTTTGCTTTAGCATGAATTTTCCACAAAGTATTATCATAATAAATAGATGGCTTCCATCAATTGAGATTGTTAGTATGGGGCCAAAGAATGGTTGGATATATCTTAGGTTTCATTGCCCACAACTTTACACACATATGCTAGTGTAAATTAGTCCCTGTTAAATTAAATATATTATCATATCAAAACTACTACACACTATATATATATAACAACAATTGCATTACATATGCCACATACCATACTTATGTCTCATGTGTCACATTAATCACATTTGTATCACATGCACCACATAGACCACACTTGCCTCAGTTGTATCACATAGACCAACAATTGTGCCTTTTTCATTACATAGACCACACTTGTGCCACTCACGCCATATACCACATAGATCGTCAATTGTGTTGTTTGCTCCACATAACTTGTCTTGCACATATATGTAGTAATCAACATTGTAAATGTGGCGCTTAGTGGACATATGTAAGAGGGTGACAAGTCTTATTTACAATGCTTGACCTTTATGACTTGATGACCCGATGAGCTTCACGTATGATAGGACTAGCCAAAGTAATCATTAAACACGTGTTTATTATGCAAAATAGAATGGTCAAGAAGGTGGAGCACTACGAAGAAATTGTAAAAAATATAGAAAATTCTTCCATCTTTGTCTCTAATCACTCATTTTCTTCCAATGGATCTAGGTTACCTTTAATTTTTCGTTATAAAAAATGTATAAATAATTACATTATCTTTAAGAAAATGTAGATTAAGTAACCTAGTTTGGGTCTTTGACCCTTATAGACTTAGATTTGGAGTTTGATATTAATTTTTTTTATCCCTTTCATTGAATTTGAATAGCTAGTTACAACCATGATTAGTCAATCCCATACACTAAGTTGTTTGTTGGACATTACTACTAATGTGCCAAAGGATGTTGCATCCCCTCACCAAGGAACTTGAACATTTGCATGTGTACATTTTTCCTTTTTATTTTGTACATCCTTGCTTTGAGTGAAATGGTGTTGAGTTGGTGAATGTTCCAATGAGATTAATTGTCAAACTTTATCATAATCTATCATAGGGATTGTGTCCCTCTTCAAATTAGAATTGTATGAATCATGCAATCTCTTCATTCCTACTTAGAGGTTGTCTATCATAATAATCTTCTTATAAGGTCTTGGCTATGTTGTCATGATCATAGCCATATGGACATCGCCTAACTCATAGGACATGACAAGAAACTCTTTTCATGCACCCAACTTGGAGTGAACTACATCCTATTTTGGAAATTCCCAATGAATCATATGAGAGAGAATCCAATCTCATTGTTTCATTGGTTCCCCTCTTTTCCCTTAGTGAGATCTTAGCCTATGTACAAGCATCCTTTAAATCAATACTTTCTTTGCATATATACTTTGCAATTGAAATTTATATTCAACACATAATATAATTCCTAGATTCAACAAGAATCGTTCCATTCTAGAATTATCTTATTTAGTACACCATGACTCAAGTTAAGTTCCACACAAAATTAGGCACATGAGTGTTAATGTCAGACATCCAAAATTTCCCTTGGGCATTACCGGTTCTTTCTTGCACTTGTAAAATCCCCATAAATAAGGGTAGGTTTGGTACGCACAATCACACAAGAGTAGTCAATACATACATGATAGTTGGATTAAACTTTGGAAACCAAGGTGTTATTGTGGGATTTTCTCTTGTATATACCAAGTAGTCTTATACTTTGGTGAATTAAAGTATGGTATGTTTTAAATTAGAGTAAATTTGGGGTTTGAAATGAGCTTCATAAGAAAAATCTATTTTGATGAGTTGGAATTCAAAAACCAATAGAGTTTCAAGAAATTGAGTCAATGATTATCATTAAGTTGGATTTACAGAAGTCAAAGATAATTATGTGTCATATTTTTATTTGGAAATATTTATCTACATATAAACCTTACTTTAATTAAGGTCTTAGTAATATCATCTTAAAATATGATAAATTTATTTTTGAAATACTAAATATAAAATATTTTATATTATCATTATTTCAAGTCCTTAAAAAAATAAATCTCATATTAATTAAAATCATAATAAAATTATCTTAAATTATCTACATAAAAACTTTTATATCAAATATATAACAAGAGGAGTTACAAGGAAACAAGCCCCTACCTTAGTGAGTATGTCATACAAAAAAAATATACCTACATGCTTTGGATTCAGTGTCACGTTGCATATCTAAGAGGCTCCAAAAGTGAGGAAGGACCAAAAAGATAAAAAGGGAACAATGTAAATATGTCACAAAAGATGACAGTCGATTTGTTGTAGCAAAGGAAGAAATATGTTCTTGAGCTAAGGATGTAAGGTTTATCTTATTAGTAAGAACATATTTTCTATCATCAAATCTTTGGGAGCTTGTCCACGAAATTTGAAGCTTTGTGACCTTGAGATCCAACTTCCAATAAATTTCCAACGAGTGCATAATGATCCACTAACAACATGCTAGAAGTTGATATTTCCATTTGAGAACTCTTTCTCGACGACAATGGAGCATGAAATTGATCTAATTTGCAAATTGCTTCATTATGCGGCTGGCGTAGGATTTATGGGATTTCATGTTAGCAATCAATTTTCAAAATTATGTTTTTTTAACATTTATATATTTAAAATATTACCCTTTTAGAACATTAATCTCACTTATATTTTTTTCATAAGTTTTTCAATTCCCCTATAATTTAAATTCTTAGTAAATGTTTCCATTTCAATGTCGATATTACCAAAAAAAAAATCATACATTTACATATCAAAATTTAGAAATATTTGATTTCATACATTTACATATTTAGAGTATTACCCTTTTACAATATTAATCTCACTCTTATTTTTTTAATGTTTCCATTTCAATGTTAATGTATATAGTTTTCGACTTTTTTGTATTATTTAGTTTAAAAAATAACATGGTTATAATTTCTTTAACACCTATTTTATTTCAACTATTTAGTTTTTAAGCTTGTTTTATTTAAAAATTGATTAATATATGATCATTGATATTTTCCTAGCACGCATGCTTTGGGTGGTGGCCATGGAAGTTAGGAGTCTATAGTGTCAGGTTTTTTGTGTGGCTACATGGTACACATGCATTAGGCCACAATCACAATCGCTGAGAGTCATCGATCAAGAAAGGCAAGTGAAGTCATACAAAGTAATACTTCATGATTTACCAGGAGGTACTAGGAGGGGCCTAGGAATTTGAGTTGGTGGACAGGTTCTGCTACACTGGGATTAATAGCATTGAGAGCATGTTCAACAACATATTCATGCTTTGTTGTGTGGCCGAGTATCTGGATATGAAAGAAGAGATCCAAGAAGGGAACATGGTGAGGTGAATCAAGGATTTTCTCAAGGGCTTGCACTTCTGGAGTTGGTGGGAATTGATAAATGCATTGAAGGACTGCAAGGCCATGGTTTTGACAACATATTCTACAAGGATTATTCGAAGATGCATTGATGTACTCATCGAAAGAATGAATGCTAACTGTGATACCAATCTTGCCTCGTCTTCTCCATATAGTATTGGGGTTTGATATTCTAACTATATGAGAAGCTATAAGAGCTCAAAAACTAAAAGGAGGTGGTGGTTTGAATATCTTTCGTTGTTGAGTATGTATCTGATGGAAAGAACTATCAAAACCATGATTTCTCACAAAATGGATAACTAGGTTATCAATATATTTTTTTCGCATTACTTGAAGCCTTCCTTGCCCATGCTTGGCTACAACTCCATATTCCCCAAGAAGAAATGTGGGAGGGGCGAGCAGATTATGTATGGATATACCTATAAAGTGGAGAGGGAGGTTCTGGAAACTGTTGTGATTTTTCTTCATTCTTTGGAGAGAGAAGCAATCTTGGATAGCATACTCATTCCTACACCCTAGGGGATGAGGTGATGGTCTATGTGTCTAAATTTCCCACTGGTCCCGCAGAGCCCACTTCTGTCATTTGCTGGAAAAGTTAGTTGAAGAGGTTGGATAGTCTCTTGGAAAAGTATATTACATAGGTTGCCTTAGATGTAAATGTTAAGAACCAAACATCAATATAGCATAGAAAAACTTCAGGAAAGGTACTCAACGCCTTGAAAAAAAGATAATTTCAGATAATAAGCCTCTTCGAGGGGGCAACCTCCTTTTACCCCACTTAAATGTTCAAGTACAAG
>ML784079.1:65181-82400 GCA_009831015.1 Picea engelmannii | reverse complement strand
ATGAAAAACATTTTCTGTTAGATGTCCTATGTATACCCAAATTAGACCTCAAATTCAAAATATTTGTCACAATACCAACCTTCCTAACCTTCTAACTCATCAAAATTGTGGTTATCTTGGAACACTTATTTTAATTCTTTTCAAGAACACAATTAAAGTTCTAAGGAAATACAAGTGATCCCTTACCTTTCTCAAGGTCCAATAGGTCATTTTTTTTTATCTCGGTGGATGTTAACCATCGTCATCATAATCATTCATATATATAACAAAAAAATAATATTAATGTTACATAATATTATATAATTTATTGTGTCTACACAAGAATGTAACCTTTCATTATTATTTTTAATCCTCATATTGTAACTCTATACTATCCCAATCTACTTAGTAATTATCACTGATGAAACAATGTAAATTAACCTTCATTAGATAACATGTCTAACTTAGTGTGACATGTCATATGCTTTTACTACTTTACTATTTTCCTTAAAAGACCCATTTAAGACCCCAAATTTATTGATGGTTTTTTTTAAAAGCGTTTTTATAAATATTTGAATTCCCTCTCACATGCAAAAACCAAGATTTTCATGTTAGCATCTCATTACCCCATTAAAATTGAATTTTATCTAACCTTCTTTGGAAGAGTTCCAAGTTTAAGTTGGAAAAACTATATATATATATATATATATATATATATATATATATATATATATATATATATATATATATATATATATATATATATATATATATATATTCAAAAACTCTACAACAAAAAACATACATAGTATTGTCAGTTTTAAAGGACAACAAACACAATAATAATCAATTTATAAAAACATCTAAGGATGATGTTTTTTTTTACCTTATTATGTGTTGATTTCAAACTAAATTTACTCTTTAAATATATCATTTGACAAGTTTTTTTGGGGATTTTTTTTGAAGTTATTATTTAATATTATTTTATTTTTTACAACGATTATTTTTGGGGAAAAAATCCTTATATTGATATTCCTAAGAGGAAAATCAAATATACATTAGGTTTTCCAGATAGGACACAATGACCTAAAATCATGGGCTACATTTTTTTATCAGGCCTCACATATGCCCTTCAACTACGTACTAGTTTCAACAAAAAATCCAAAATAGTTTTACCACCAAAACTGTAGGATATACCTACTCTTCACCAAGACTCATACAAATTGATGTATAAAACCATTACATATTTCCATACTTTTAAAGAAAATAAATACTAAAACAAGGGTGAATCTAAATAAAAAATGAGGGTGCCTCCTCTGAATTCCATGATCTTTGGTGTACCCTCTTGCACATCCAATGCCTCTTTTGATAGAGTAGTTGTGTTGGTATTGTATTCACGGTATATATGAGTAAAGATAACGTGATCAAAAGATTCAATTTTCTCCCTCGCATGTTTCAATATATGAGACAAACTCAAAATACTAATGATGAACCGATGATCTTCCCAACCTATCATTAGTTTGGAATCCCCTTAGACTTGGAGAAATTTTATGCCTTTGTCCTCCTTAACCTTTAATAACACCCACATAGAAAATATTTCAGCCATGTTGTTAGTAAAATTACCTACTACATATAGGATATGGAAGCAATGTTGATTGTCTAAAAAGAGAATGGACCCAACACAACAGATTCCAGGTTCTCTTTGACTTCACCATCAAAGAATCCCCATGGATTCCCTTGATCAATACATGGAATCATGAGACCTTTAGTTGATTTTACTTTTTAGGTGTGTTTATTGTTTTCCACTGCAAGTTTGATTCTATGTGTTTCCATCACAAGAGTAATGACCATCTCTTAGAAGGTCATCTAATTTCTTGTCCACCAAATACTATAAATGAAAAGGCATAAAAGTTCCATATATCCTGCAACAACCTTGTCAGATAGGTAGTCTAACAAGTAGTCAACCAAAGTAATCTTATTACATTTAATTATGCCCAAGAAATTTTGAGAGACCTCCTTCTAAACCATCTGTGCATATTAACAAGTAAGAAAAATGTGGTCAATTGTTTCATTCTTTCTCTTACATGGAATGCATTGGTTTGGCCCTAACCAATTCCACTTCTAACTGTTATCCCATGTGAGGAGTCTATTAGCTAAATCCAACCATAGATGAATTTTGGTTTTTAAGGCACAAGTTAAATGGAAAAATACTTTCCACCACCACTACCATTCATGTACCACCTCTTCCTCCACTCTAGTTTCATATCCAAGCCTAACTATGTATTCTCTAGAGACATTGTTATTTGACTATTTAAGTTGGTCTTCTTCGATTGAGAGTTTAATAGAACAATGGCTGAGTTGATTTGTAAAATTAGTTCATTCTTGACCAAATTGTCATGTAGATTTAAGTCCTCTACACTCTTTCATCCTTATGACTAGACATTTCTACAACCCTGAAAAGCAACCCCCATTGAGCGTGAATCTCCCTTCACAATGTAGTCTATCCAAGAGAGCATTAGAAAATTTATAGTTTCCTTTTACCCCAATCCATGAATCTTTGTCAATGTGCACCCTATTCCCATTCCCCACTTGCCATGTTATCCACTTGTTAGCTAGATGAAAGGCATTCTCCATGGATTTTTAAATAATAGATGACCCTTGAAAATGTTTCTGCTCCAATCTAAACCAAGATTCAATAGTCATACTTGGTAAATACTTCAACATCATCACCCTACTCCACAATCCTTCTATATTGATCATACAACACAGACTTTTGGTCACCAACACCAAACTAAAATGATAGATATTTTTGAGGCCCCAACCTCCATCCTTCTTGGGAAATGCCATTTTGGACCACTTAACTAAAGGGATTCCTTCTATGGCCCTCTTCCCTGACCACATAAAGATGAAATATATTTTCTTTATTTTGGTTAGAATTTCCTTTTGGAATTTTTGCAATGGTCATCTAGTAGATAAATATACTCTCAAAGGCCTTCTTTACCAAAACCAACCTCCCTCCACAAGACAACGATCTATTGCACCAAACAAATATCCTCGCTTCTATCTTGTTGTAAAACCACAACCAATATTCATAATGATAATCGTTAGGCTTTAATATTAAACCAAGGTATTTCAATATCTAGTCCAACTCTGGCTTGTTCATAGGGAAAAAACATATCAACTTGATTTATTGCATCATCATCTAGGTTCTGGTACAATAATTCAGATTTATTCATACTTATAACCATACATTTGGCTTTGCAGCATATGTCCAATAGTTCTTTTATTTTTCCTATCTACCTAATCAAACCCTGATCGAATATCATGATGTCATCAACAAAAAAAAGGTGAGTGATATGTACATAATTGGATACTCTAATACTCTTCAATTTCCCTCTTTTTTTTCATTCCATGAAGAGCATTCTTAAGGCCTCTTCCACCAACAAAAAAAGGAAATGGGATAAAGAATACCCTTGTCAGAGTCCTCTAGTGGCATGGAAAAACCCAAATGGTGGTCCATTGATTAGTACAACAAAAGAAGCAGATTCTAAGAACCCTATGATCCAATTCCCACATGTAATAGTAGTAGTCTGAGGAATATCTAGTTCACCTTGTCTTAACCCTTGGCCAAATCAATCTCCAAAATAGAAGTTGATAATTTTTGGGTTCTGATTGTGTGCATCCCTTCCTATGTAATTCCCACTATATTATGAATTTGATGATTGTTAATAAAACCAAATTGGTCATCCGATACAATACATGACAAGATATTCCTAAATATGGTAGCAATGATTTTGGATATCTACTTATAAATCAAATTTCACAAGGAAATTGTTCCAAAGTCTTTGAAGGTAACAACATCATTTTCTTATGGATGAGAGAAATGAAGGTGAATTTAAGTGCCCCAAAAACATTTCTGGAGATCATGTATTCTTCCACCACATGTAACATGTCATGTTCTAAAAGGTAAAAAAACCAAGATAAAACTCCACCGACAGACCATTAGGACCAAAACTTTTCCCTTTGTTGAAGGAGTGAAGAACACTCTTCAATTCTGATCTGGTAATGGGTTCTACCAAATAATTTTTCATATTTTCATCGATGAGGCTCAAGAAAATCCTAATAATCCTCATGATTTCACCAATATTTGTCTCCTCTAGATCCTTGAAAAGAGTTTTAAAATGCAATCTTACCGCTTCTACCTTTTCATTGAAAGATCTAACCATGTTTCCATTGGGGTGCATAATTTCCCAATTGTATTGATTTGTTTCATGTAATTTGCATAATTATGAAAATATTGTGTTTCTATCTCCTTCCTGAATGCATAGAGCTCGAATATTTATTCTCCAGATGGTTCCATATTTTTCTAATAAATCCTTATTTTTGTTTTCAAATTCCTTAAGAATTTATGCCTCTTCCTCAAATAAGATACTTGCCTCATTCCGATAAAAAAAAACAAAACAATAATCCCTTCTTCCACCCTCTTTAGATCTTCTTGATATTGTGTAGTGTGTTTTTCACCCATCCTTTCATTATACCTTTAATTATTTTAATATTATTAACAAAATGTTTCGTGGATGGTGTATCCCCTTGGTTATCAAAAGGGACCTAATTCTTAGTTATTATCTCTTTAAAAATGTCATCCTGAATCCATGAATGCTTGAATTTTAATGGGTTGGACGATGTTGGGACAGGGGCAGACCTTAGGTTCAATGCTCAAGAACGCACCAACAAAACCCTAACTACCGACCCTTTCGGCAACACCTGTGAAGAAGATGAAGTCTCACTCGAGGTAGAGGTAGGGGTGGTTTTAGGAATCAAGTGTCTGAAACCTTAGTTGGGACACCGATCTGTGATTATATATATTACAAGGCACTTAGCATAGATCATTCATCTATATTTAACCCTTATGGTACTTCACAGATGGCACAGAACATCGCAATGAATACTTAGACTAAAGATGATCCAGTACTTAGCCACAAACACAAATTAGATTCAACAGATCAAGCACTAAACATCTTATATTTCAGATCTAACATTCATTATTTTATCATAAGCACAGAGCATAACTAGATCTACTTAATCACAGCAAGCTCTTAGCCAAAAGGAAACAACACTTAGTTCAAAGGACAAAGCACATTACACAGAGTTACCGTGGTTCACCCCCACCCTGGGGCTACGTCCACAAAGTCTTCTTCTTTATATTATCTCGGTCAAGCAGTTACAACACAGAGCTTCAATGACCCTTACTTCGCACAGGACAGAAGATCTGTGCAGCTCGCTAGATCCTTCTTCCTTGTGCTCAGCACAAAACCACAACAACTTTCACTTAGCATTTTGATCTCCTTACAATCAAGCACAGAGCACTTGCGATATACATCCGACCACACAGGTTCAACTACTAGCACTAAGACTTTAGCTATATATTTTCACTAAGTTCTCCCCCCTACTTACATTGCCTAAGTATCTATTTATAGATTACAAAATGGTCCTAAACATGGGTAAACCCATGGGCCGACATCCCTTTCCCTTTACATCAACCCCAAAAAACCCTAAAAGGTACCTGTTAGCACTCTGTAATTTTCCCAAGGTTGTTGAGGCAGTAACAGAGGCAACATCAAAACCGCTTCGAGTCAGGGATCTAGCCCTTCGAGACTCAGAGAGGGATCTCTCTATCAAATTTAGATTTTTTTGAAATATGATATTAGGCTAGCTATGCAGAATAGGATATGTTCTTGGAGTTTTCTGGTTGAGACAGCAAAATAAGACTATTGGGCTATGGGGTCTGTGACAAGTTTGAAATTAAACACAGGTCTATAAGGTATTTCCACGGGGTGAGGTAATGTAGATGTTGGATCCTTTAGAGATAAAATGATGTAGAGAAGGAACATACGAGATAATCAACTACAACAAAAAAGCATTCAAGAATTTCTTCATTGTATTATTAGAGGAAAACATTTAGATTCTCAAAAGCACTGCACAGAGTATCAGGGATAAATTCTGCGTTAAATCTCCTTTTGAAAATTAGAAAGAGAGAAACATAATGAAGACTGAGTAGAATCACATTCAACGAAGAAACAAAACTTCACCAATCATCGACATATAGGAATCCTGTGAAAAAGTCCCTTTGTATTCTTGGTGAATCAGAAAAATACTATAGAGAATAAACTTCCTGGGTGCCAGAATCAACCACCTTTTACTTTAAAATCATATCAATAAATAGGAGAGATCCCACAACAAGTTTTGGAAGTTGGATTCAACTGCCTTGGCCAAAAATAGCAACAAATCCCCAAAAATCCTGAACTGTCTGCCATGAAAGACAGGCCGGATTTCTGCAAAAAAGGGGTCCGCACAGACATCTGTTTCTCTTCAATGCTAACAAATGGGAAAAAACTGAGGGAGATTATTTTATATGGGTATTTTCTGGACAAAAACCTCTTTTGGTTTCACCAAATTCGCCTCCATATTGCCGTAACAACTCCTGCAAAATCAGGACTGTAAAAGGAAAACCAAAAATCCAAAAATTGAGGCTAAAAGACAGCTTTGATTCTCCCAACTGATGGCACCTTTACAAAATCTGGGAGAGGCTTTTTTTCTTCAACCTGTGCTGAACAAAAATCCTTCTCGGTTTTTTAAAATATGTCTCCATTTTCCCGGAAGCGCCTTTGGAAAATGACATGCTGAACAGGAAAAAATGGGCGAAATTTGGGAAAAGCGGTTTTTTGGGAAAAAGTGGTAATTTCAGACCCCCCTGAGGTGGTAAGTGGTTTTATGGGGGGAGGGGTCCACTGGCTTGTGGAGATGACACCTGTCCATGAGTGGTTTCATGAAACAACTCCATTTTGGACCCCCCCCCCCCCTCGTTAAACTTCGGATGGCAAGGGGGGGTCCAGAATTATTTAAGGCCGTTTGATTTAGTTTTACTGGGATGTGATGTGAGAAGTTACGGGTGGGTAGAACTTAGGATACTGTTAATTTTTTATTTTTGTTTTTATTACTTTCTTTTATTGTTTTATATGTTTTATTACGTGTTCTAATTTTATTTTATTTTAAATTTGTTATTTGTTTTAATGTTTTATGCTTTCTGTTTTATGTTTTTTATGTTTGTATATATATATATATATATATATATATATATATATATATATATATATATATATTAATATGTTTTTATGTTTTATTTAATTTTTTATTTAATATATATGTTTTTTTTATATTTCATATGTTTTAACATATATGCTTATTATAATTTGTATTTGTTTTGTTTAATGTTTAAAACACTAACCTTATTACCAATTAACTAAATTAATTAATTAATTAATTAATTTCTAACAAGACTCAACCTAGCTTTTTTGTCTAATTACCCTAACTTTATTAACCTATTTACTAATTACTAACATTATTAATTAATCTAATATTTTATTTATGGTCAATTACCTTATTAAACTAACCAATAATTTAATATCCTAAGTTTGTTTATTCATGCAGGGATGAGTGGCGAGTGAGACGTAGTCGACGGGACAAAGGGGAAAGGGAGTGAGGACGCAGTGGTGGATGAAGGATGCAACAGGGTGATGGAGGATCGAGCGAAATGGATGGAGGGGATAAATGGGTCAACTGAGAGACCAGCAAGCCGGATGTCTTCATCAAGGGGAAATGCCAAATAATAGCTGAAGAATCGGGTTACCTATGATTATAGGACTCTAGAAGTACCCAAAAATAGGTCTTGCTTGCTTCACGTTGCGCTTCGTCTTTGGCAAGCCGTCTCAGTCCTAAAATGGTCAAATATGACCAAGTATCCTTCAAAACTTGGTTAAGGGCCAACAGGCCCCCAACACTGACCTGTGACTCATCCTGAGTCACTCAGGTATGATCAATTCCACTTCGAATGCCTTAAGCTTGGCTCAAGTTGCTTCGACCTGTTGCAGTGCGACAACCTCTTGTTTCGTANTCTGCAGTGATGAAAACCTATTCGAGTTCAACTTCCTGGTTTTTAAGTTCAGCAAACATTTGGCATGCCTTTTCTTGGATCGGCTGAAGCTGTTGGGAGACTTCCATCACTTTACTTTGTAGTGCATGTACCTGTTGTTTGGTTGTGCGTTGTTTTGCGAACCTCTTCATTCTTTCAACCAGGGTCAAAGTCTTTATCTGTGTCTGTAGCATGTCTGCATGCTGCTTGGCTTCCTGGAGTTGTGCCTCCAATGTCTGCAATTCTGGAGTCTTTGCGAGGGTTTCATAAGTCTGGGCACTTCTAGCCCTCAGTTGCTTGCATTCCAAGGAAAAGGTTTTTAATCGACAAACTGTGCTTTGAGCAGTGGCCTCTCTTAGATCTCTTATCTCCTGGGATGTCTCAGGTACGGTGAGGAGCTCCAGATCCGTGATGCACTGTTGTTGGAGTTGCTATATTACTTCTTCTAGTTGGGTCACCTACTGTGGGAGATGGTCCTCCATCTTCACTTCTATGATCATCACAAAGCGAAGTGCTTTGTGAACTCTTTCCTGTACTTTAAGTTGCTCTGCTAGCAACTAGTCCTTGCTCTACTGTAACTGTGCTTTTTCCTCCACCCACTTCGCTTGTAAGGCAAGTTGCTCATGTTCTACCTTCCTCCATTGTTCTTTTTGTGCACTTTGTTCTTGCGCCAAAGCCTGGGTGGCTTGTGCTATGTCTTCTTGAGCTCGTCGAAGGTGAGCTTCGACTTTCTCAGCGATTTGGCATAATTATGTGGGATCATCTCTTGTTCCCGATGTTTCTCTTATCAAGGGAATTGTAGACACTACTTGGTTGGACTGGGGTGCCTGTTGAACTTCTTTGAGTTTGCCTTTGATCCATCTAAATAGCTCCTCCTACTTTTCTTCTTTCTTTTTTGCGAGCTCTAGTGAAACACCATTCAACGCAGCAATTAAGAATTCAAAATTATCTGGGGTAAGGGTAGTTTTAAGCGTGGTCTGGGTGGCCTTAGCTTTCTTTCGAGATGAGGGATTTGGTGGGGTAATATTCCTTTTCTTGAAGGGATCTTCCTCGTTTCTAGGCAGAGTAACCTTGCCTTTGTTCAGATCAACTTCTATGCCCCCTATTTCTTCATCATCACTTCCCTTCATAGGTGAGAGTGAAGTATTCTTCGTGGACGTGCTGTGGATATCTTGAACTTCCACATCCTTCTTAGTCTTGTGCAATCTAGGTGTATCTGGAATAGATTCAGGTATATCCACGTCGGACATCTCTGTGGGGTCTGCTGCAAAAAGGAGGTCTACCAACCATTCCTTGGTAATCTCCTCCAAGTCATCTTCTGTCAGCTTGTAATATGACTGGAGTTGTTGTTTGTGCTCATCCGCGTGCGCTGTGATATTGGTGAAGTGACGGTCTGTGCTGAATTTCATCAAAGGTCTAAACCTATGAAGTGTGTTGGGTGTGATGTGCGGTGTAGATTGGATGGCATTCTTCAATTGAGTGTATTAAGCATGGAAGATGACATTGGATTGCCACTACTTGTTCATGTCGCTGGAGTACCACAGTGTACAGAACTTCACGGCCAGTGGTTCAAAGGGTTTGATCTCTGAAAAAGTGTCTCCCTTGGGCAGTTCCCAAGTGATGAAAGCGATGAGTATGAGCAACCAGCTAAAGTGGAATTCATACCCTTGGTTCTGCGCTTCTCTACAGTCAAGATCTAGTTGATTTCTAAGGTACTTTGCCCAGTTCATTTGTAGTCCCTCTGCACACTTCCCTGCAAGGTCAACTAAAAATCCGGTCACCTGTGTGGGTTTGTTCTTGCAGACTAACTTCCCTGCGATTAGCTGGCAACCATAACGCACTGTTGCATTGTCAATGGAGGCTACCTTGTAACCTCACGTGCCTTTCTCTAGATCATCATATGTGTCTTTTATTCGTTGGGCGAGAGCGTGATCTGCGGTCTTTCCACGGTAAAATTCCTGTGGGTTAGGGCCCTGCATGCTTAGCCCAATGATCCGATTGATCAGAATCGGATCCACAGTGATGCGATGGTCCAACCATAGGTATCCTCTGTGGTAGCAAGAAAACAACAACCTGACGCATTCATTTACTTCCTGATGCCTCCCGAAATCTGGAATCTTCATTACATTGAGGAGGGTTGACTGCACGAGTTTATGGGTCCATTGCTACCGGACAATATTGGGGTTCTTTCCTTTTGTAATATTCAAGTACTTGTGTGGGGCTAGCATATGGTAAACCTTGCGATCTCCAAGGTTAAAATCACTAAATTTCAGCGTGGTGAACTTCTCCTGGTTAGCATGAACTGTGTGCACCCCTTTCGGGAGGTACGCAGTGACCACAACATAGTCAAAGTCTCTGGGTACGATGTCTCCATTCACTGTGCCGCTTAGTGGTGGGATATATTTAGGAAAGATTCTAGGGATCATCTTCATAGTGGCGAAGTCATTTCCGAGCTTAGATCATCTTTGGAAAGGAGGTCAGGAGGGTCCTGCTCGAGCAGTAGAGGGGGAAGCTGGCAGTACTCCCGAGGACGTTGTCTGTACACATTCCGCACTATGACATGACTCTCTCAGTCATTAAATCAATTAGAACTTCTTCAACAATTTTCTCAGCAACGCTGAGCTCGTTCGACATACAAACTTGGGTCAGCTAGCTCGGGTGCAAAAGGAATCCAGAGACTACAGTGAATAGTAAGGGAATGAGGCAATGATCTCAGGGTTCACGCTCAAATTCTCAGTTAGAAAAAAGTATTATCGGTGCGTGGCACGAGGAGTTAAGTAGGAAATCTCAGCAACGGTCTTCTTGCAATGGACATGGGGCCTTCATTAACTCTGTTCTATCCATTCTGGTGCTATCCAACAGTCTAGTCGAAACCCATAACTTCTTTTCGATGCATTCGGGGTGGCATTCGAACGGGTATATCGGTTCTAACGGCTATATTGCTTCATCATGGAGAAGTATTCTATGTCATTGTTCTGATATCTCGGTGAAGCTCCAATTATGCAATTCTTCTTGATGCAAAGTGTCCTCTAGAACCTCTTGTAACCTTACAGTATTATCCCTTTTCTTTCTTAACTTTCTAGCCTTCTTCCCAGTGAGCTTTGTCTCAGTAATGCTTTTACCATACTGATGCTTATCTTTTGTGGTCTTAGTTACTTCACGTTGTTGAAAGTCTTTCCTAGGGCTCCTTGATAATACTTCTTTTGTATCAAAAATAGGTAACTCGATCTTCTGCGGATCCTCAAGTGTTCTCTTAGCTTCGACATCGAAGTTTCTAATATTAAATATCTACGATCTATTCTTCTGTTCTTCAATCAAGTGCACGATCCTTCTGGTCATAAAGTCTTTTAACTCTTGCTTCTTTTGTTCCAAAACATTTTCTTCCTCTTTTCATCTGGCTTGTTCTCTATCAATCCAAGGTTTTCCTATGAGCATGGTAAACGGGGCATTGTCTTCAAAAAATTTAATAATCTCAAAGTCTTCCTCTGTCGAAGTTCCATTGATAGTCATAGGTATCTGGGCAAGCCTTCCACATACGTTTACTAGCTTTCCTCTGAATAAACGTGTTCCTCCTAGGGAAGGGATCATGGTAGGCTTTCCTATAGCTTCCCAAGTTCTTTATGGCATAATGTTCACTTGTGTCTCTTCGTCAAGAATACAGTCAATGTCGAAGTCCCCTATTCTTGCTTCGATTTACTCCTTTTCTTTGAAGATCTCTGATAACCTAACACGTCGGTTTTCATTCAAGGTGTCTTTCATTTGTAGCAATATCTTTTTTGATTCTTTCTGGTTTCTGCTATGATCTTGGTCTCTTGATCTCCTTTAGGGTTTGCTTGCTCCATATTCAGCTTCTCAAGTCTAGCAATCATTCTAGGGAAATCCAACACTTCATGGTCCATAGCCTTACAACAAAGGCAACTAGGTTTTCTCCCAGGGCATTCTTTAGCAAGATGTCCCGGTCTTCTACAACTATAACAAAGGGTTAATCCTCTCTTTCATTTAAATGTTCCCCAACTTCTTTTGTACCGTGCACCAGGATCATTGTAGCTAGCCTGCAAAAAACTCTTTCTAGGATCTTGCATCCACTTGTTAGTCCAAATATTCTTTCAATGCATAAGTATAACATATCTATCATTATACGTATCAGATCTATTCATATCAAAATTTCTTTCATCTATTAATGCCCTAATTTTTAAGCTAGGAAAGAATCTATCAAACATACCTAGATCCATGTTCTAGAAATAAAAAATTTCACTTATCTATAGAGCACAAAGCTTCCAGATCTAAGAACTTTTGACTATTCTTACCTTTATTAGAGCACAAAGCTTACAGATCCTACCTCTTTTCTGCAGATCTGACTTCTTTCTTTCAAAAATTTCCACTTTTACTTTTCTTAGAGCACAGAGCATTCAGATCTCTCTTCTTTTCTTCGGATATGATCTTCCTTTCTTCAAATCTGACCTTATTCCTGGCACAAAGTTGCACAGGTCGAGTAAAAAGTTGCGCACTAGGGAAACAGATCTATGCATAGAGATTTCTTTTGCACAACGTTTCTTTTTCCTCAATTCCCAGCAATCACAGTTTCAGGTCCCGACAATGAAACCATTTGTTGGCACAGGGGCAGACCCGGGGTTCAACGCTCAAGAGTGCACCAACAAAACCCTAACTACAGGCCCTTTCGGCAACACCTGAAAAGAAGATGAAGTCTCACCCGAGGTAGAAGTAGTGTTGGTTTCAGGACTCAAGTGTCTGAAACCTTATTTGGGGCATCGATCTGTGATTATATCTATTACAAGGCACTTAGCATAGATCATTCATCTATATTTAACCCTTATGGTACTTTGCAAATGGCCCAGAACATCGTAGTGAATACTTAGACTAAAGATTATTTAGTACTTAGCCACAAACACAGATTAGATTCAACAGATCAAGCACTAAACATCTTATATTTCAGATCTAACATTCATTCTTTTATCATAAGCACAGAGCATAACTAGACCTACTTAATCACAACAAGCTCTTAGCCAAAAGGAAACAACACTTAGGTGAAAGCACAAAGAACATTACACAGAGTTACCGTGGTTCACCCCCACCCTGGGGCTATGTCCATAAAGTCTTCTTCTTTATATTATCTTGGTCAAGCAGTTACAACACAGAGCTTCAATGACCCTTACTTTGCACAAGACAAAAGATCTGCGTAGCTCGCTGGATCCTTCTTCCTTGCGCTCAGCACAAAACCACAACAACTTGCACTTAGCATTACGATGTCCTTACAATCATGCACAGAGCACTTGCGATATACATTCGACCACATAGGTTCAGCTACTAGCACTAAGCCTTTAGCTATATATTTGCACTAAGTTGTCTCCTCTACTTACATTGCCTAAGTATCTATTTATAGATTACAAAATGGGCCTAAACGTGGGTAAACCCACGGGCCGACATCCCTTTCCCTTTACATCAACCCAAAAAAACCCTAAAAGGTACCCAAAAATGGGTCTTGCTTGCTTCGCGTTGTGCTCCATCTTTGGCAAGCTATCGCAGTCCCAAAATGGTCAAATATGACCAAGTATCCTTCAAAACTTGGTCAAGGGCCAATAGATGACTTATGATCTTCAGTTCTAAATACAAAAGGATAGGCAAATGATCTGAAATTTGTCTCGTTCCAACCCTGTACTTGATTTTCACATTTGTGTTGTAAAGTGTCTCAACCACCAAAAAAAAATCCAATCTCTTGGAGATGCTAGTCTGGCCTCTTATGGTGTTTCTCAATGTTGGGGAGATCTTTAAAAGTTCCACATCTATCAATTGAAGGTTCTCAAACATATGGAAAAAAAATCTCGTAGTGGGTCCCTCCCAACAACCCCCCCCTCAGATTTCCCACAAATTTAAAGTTAGATTCAAGTAACCCCTAATTATCACATTTTCATTGTATAGGTATCCTGAATAAATCAAGGACTCCCATAATGATCTCCTATCCCCATAAAGACCATAAATATTAATGAGCCTCAACTCTTTCCCCACTTCCTTAGATTGTAGTTATACCACTACGTTAGAATACAAAACTACATAAGAGAGAGATTCAAATTTAGTATTCCATCTTATGACTAGAACTCCTAACTATTCTAATCCATCCACAATACAAAAAGTACAATATTTAAGACATTAGGAAAATAAATCAAGTGCTTTCCCATGTGCACATGGTTTCGTGACTCATTACCACATTTGGTTTATAAATGTCAACTAGTCTTTTGAGGGTATTGATGCCTGGAAAAATTACTGACCTAGCCAACATAGAGAGTAACACACCCAACCCCTCAAGTACCCTTTTAAGGGATGGGGTATAAATTTTTCAACTTCCTACAAATTTTTTGAGTTCCTTGAATAAGGGCACCATTTCCTTATGCTCTTTGAGAGCTTTCCAACGACTATAAACTCGTACAAAACCGAGTCCTAGTTCATAATTTATGGCCTTCCGAAGTTTTCGGGGCATCATTAGCCAATGGCCACCCCCTTCGCCACGTGGTATCCACATGGAATCACTTCTCTCATGACGTCCGACATGGCACTATCGTGACTCATTTCGTCTTTCTCTGGTAGTGATGTATTCGCAGAAGGAGGGGTTACTTGGAATATCACCTCGAGGCCTTCTCAAGTATCGGGCCTTCACCCCTTCATCATTCTTGTGAAAATATGACAACATCCCCAAAGACCCGTAGTCCCATAATCTATTTCCTCACTGGGATCCATGGTGGAGCTCTATCCACCCTTAAAGATATGAAGGCTGAGATTATCCACACTTAACACGTGGTTTAGACTTGACAAGGGGTGGGGGTCCCGCACCTAAATTACGACCAATCCCACGACTCCACGTGGAATTATCCAGGCACGCCACATCGTCATGGTGTACAAAGGTCCGTCCAATTAGAACTGGACACTACAACAAGGGAACTTCGACTCTTCAACGCTTAACACACTCTCCTATGTCCTCGAATATCTTGGAGTCCCATAGTTACAAAGTTCCGAAGTTCCAGAATTCCTTGCCATGTACTTCGGCCTTCGGCCTTCGAGATATTCTTATGCACCAAGATGTCAGATCTCTCAGAACCCCGAAGTCCCGAAGTCTTAAACTTATTTGCCACGTACTTCATCCTTCGACGCTTCGAGATGTTCTCACCCCTTGTGCCTTACGTTTCCCGGAGTAGGACTTTGATGAAGTACTTACACTTTCCTTCCACTTGTTGATCGAATGGTCGAGAAAGGATCCCAACAAATCCTTAGATCAACAACTCATAATGCTCCTGAATTCTTCTCCATGATCTAACGATTGACAAAATTTCGTTGCTCTGGGATTTCGCGACTTCGCATCCCTTATAGTCCTTAACCCAATAATTCTGAAAGGGTTACCTACTCAAGAGGTGATAAAGCAAGGATGAATGCTTGTTGTCGGTTATTGGTACCACTTACTCTATCCTTCCATTGTACTCGATCTAACATTCGAGAAGGGTCCTGAAGGATCCTTAGAACTACGACCCATGTTATTTCACAATTTCATCATTTGGGGATTCCGATTGTTTAACACCATTTTACTCCTGGAATGAGTCAACTCCGAATTGACCATAGCTTATATCCAATGGTTAGAAAAGATTCCAATTTTCCTTGGATCGACGACTAGCATTACTTCGTGAGTTCGGTGTTCGGGATTTTCGTTCCCTTCAAACTCTTTTACACCCAGAGTGGGTCAACGTCGAATGACTGTGGATCACATCCAATGGTTAGGAAGGGTCCTGAAGGTTCTTAGATCGATGAATGAGAAGAATTACTCAATATAACGATTACGACATGCCCTAAAATGTAAATGGACGGTTATGATAGAACGATCTTTTATACAAAGGGTCTCCTCTCTTAGTAATGCTTGAATACTTTTTCACATAGCACAGGGTTCATGGGTCCCATTCATATGGAATTTGACAAGCCCTCGAGGGATATACTCTCAAATATTATCCTAGATTTGTTTAAGGCCACGGACTTGATCTTGCGGTCACTAGGGGGAATGGGTTGAAGGAAGTTCCTTTCACTTCAAAATCCAAATCTTGTAACAAGATAATGGTGGTTTTAAGGGATTGATAGGTTCAGATTTATCCCATGGAGTCTATCCAAACTCTATATTTTCAGGTTTTGTCCCTAGATAGTCCCTTGAGGACTTTCCAATCAACATAGAGGCCAAATTATTATTCTCTAGGATTCATTAAAAGCCCATTAGTAACAATTCTCCCTGGATAAACAGGATTTAAAACAAAAATCCATTGATGGGATATGATATTCAAACTTTACTTCGAATTTCCAGTCAACTAGTCCATCCAAATCACAATTATCTAGCATACAAATAAGGTACAATGTTATGCCATCATCCTTATATATCAAGGATGTATATGTATAACTGATATACAAGCATTCAATCATGCATTCCAATTCAATTTTACAGAGTCTATGAAATACTTATCTATTACGGCTGATAGTTGACCAACTGAATGTGGGTATTCACCTTTCCACCCAACTGTAGGCTCAGATACATTCACTCTTAGCATTCTGGCCACCCCCATGCCAAGCCATGATACCACCAGGGAGTTCTCTCTATTCCTCAGGTCTTCTTCGAAGCCCCCTTGTGGGAAAGGTCTTCCTCTCTCTTCTAGAACTCTCTCCTGTAACCAAAACAACTTAATTTTTCAATTATTCTTCTCAACTAGAGAGTCTCATGTGCTCTTTTTCATTCAGAATGGTCCTCTGAACCATTCATGTGTCTCCTATTCTCTCTACCTTCTTGTGTATTCTTTCATGCCTCCCCCCAGGAAGGTTCTGGACTCGTCCTATTCCTTCTGTCAGAAGGAACTTGGGTCAATATAGGCCTGCAAGAATATTGCACTTTGTTGTACTTCGAGATGACATTTTTCTATCTTTTGATCCATGCCCTCCATGTTTCCATTCATTGGGGTAGTTGGTTGTCCAACCACCAGTCATTTTCTCATTAACTGATTTTTCCTTGGGATCAGGATGAGGCTTGTTATTCAAGATCAAATATTTCATCAAAGAGGATTAGGTCATCTTGGCATGATTAACCCTCTCTACTGGTTTCCTCATTCTTTCCTCTAGTGTTATCATGGCTAGTACTTCAAGGCTTCACCCCCACAGTCAGTTGTTGGAAATATAAACAATAATACATTTACATTGGTCACATGCCATGGCATGATAATCATAAGTAATGATTAATTAC
>ML784079.1:53022-65081 GCA_009831015.1 Picea engelmannii | reverse complement strand
CTCAGCCAGTCTTTACAGGTCGGTATTGAAAGTGGGGACATAATTACTATGCATACAATATAGATATGCACATTTTTATTGAAACCAAGCAAAATGTCAAGTCTGAGATGCACATAAGTGATTTGAGGTGCGCTAAAGGCATTGGGGTGTCTTTTTGGGATCTAAAGGTGTGCAAGAGAAGTCTAAGGGATTTTCTTGGGGTCTTTCTTATTATCAAGGTGCACTATGAAGGGCTGAAGGTATGTTATGTTGTCATGTGCGTTGCTTTGAGGTTGTGATTTTTTATTCATGGATTATATTCTGGGAGTGATGTTATGAGGCTCGTTAGGGAATGAAGGCTATATGTGACTATGGTTTGAAGGATTGTTTGTGGAATGAAGCATGTAGATGAATTCAAAAGTACTATGTGTATGAAGATGTTTGTTTGGTGTCTACATATATCATTTTGAGTTAGTGCTCAAGTGAGGGGATTGGTGTCTCCAAAAAGTTGGTGCTTGCAAATATTGTAATAGTAAGTTGGTGCCTACAGGTGTTGTCGAGTTGGTGCTTAGTTGAGGATATTGGTGTCTCTAGTAGGTTGGTGCCTACATCTTGCTGAATTGGTGCTCAATTAAGGAGAATGGTGGCTCCAGTAGGTTGGTGCCTACAATATTTGTAATAGTAGGTTAGTGCCTATAGAAATTTATAAAGATAAGTTTATGGTTTTCTTCTGATTGGGTTTCCATGTTAAACTTTGTACATTATGATTTGATTTTATATGTGATTATTGTTTCTTAGCTAATGAATGATTTATGAATGGTTAAATAAATTAAAAAGTATAATATATTGATTCACCCACCCCCACCCCACCCCTCTCATTATAATCATAAGTTCAACAATTGGGATCAAAGAGGGTTCCTTTGGAAACAATCTAACTGTTGGAAGGTAGATCTCGAGAGCACACATGACCAGTCAAGAAGAATTACTCTTAATAGCCATGGATACAAATTCTATTGATAAATAAAATGAAGACAATCAGAAATAAAAATCATATTTAGAAGAAGAAGACATTGGCGGGGAAGTGAATCTTGAAGAAGAACATGTTAGTTCCTTAGAAAAAATAGACAGTCTCAGGGGAAAGAATAAAAAGAAGAATGATTGAAGAAATATGAAAAGGAGGATATTGATCTTGAAGAAACAGAGAAGATGATCATCATCCTGAAGACTCAACTAGAAGAGGAAAAAGGGATAGAAAAAGTGGTGAGAAGCCAACTGAAAGAAAATTAAGAAAATTGCAAGAAGCTATAGGCTAAAATTATTTCCTTAAGAAAGGAACTAGAGAAAACAATTGATTAGTTGAATAGAATATTGAATTTTGGAAGGACTTATGAAATCTTAGATAATATTCTCAATTGCCAAAGGTCACCATTCATCAAGACAGGTCTTGGATACGATGAAAAACAAAAGACCCCCGAGGGATATGCAAGCACTAAAGTCACAAAGCCATCAAAAAAGGAAAATGAAGAAAATCCTAAAATCTATGCCAATATTATTATAGGATCCATCAACAATGAAAGTAGTAGCATGAAAGGAAATGATGACTGACATAGTAGCATGAAAGGAAATTATGATCGACATAAATTTGATTCTTCATAAACCAGTACCAAAGACTCTTTCTTGGCTATTGTTTTTCTTGCAATAATTTTGGTCATAAAGAAATATATTCTAGAGATTATGCAAGAAGTGATCATGTGAGAGATAGAAATAGAGGTTCTTATCAAACCTCAAGGAATTATTATGTGAGAAACAAAACCATAAGTTCTCATGGGTTTGTTGATAAAAACTACAATTCATTTGCTCGCCTACTTGATTACAACATTGAATTTTATAAGTGCAATAACTATGGGCGCATAACACATGACTGTAAAAGCGACATAATAAAGTCTTCCAAACAAAGTAGGGAAGAAAATGTTATTACCAATCATAGAGAAGAATACACAAAGGTGTGGAAAAAGAAGCAAGAAGAACTAGAGAAGGAAGAATGTGGACTTGAAATGTATGCTCAAGACAAAGGAATCCAATGGTACATTGATAGTGGATGTTCAAAACACATGATAGGGAATCAAAACAAATTTCTCACCCCAAAGGAAGAAAAAGAAGGCAGTGTTACCTTTGGGGATAATGCTTCTACAAGGATAGTTGGAAAAGGTATCATTAGTATTCATGATGGAAAGACTAAAAAACAAAATATGTTGAAGGGTTAAAACATAATCTTCTAAGTGTCAGTCAAATGTGTGATCAAGGTTACAACCTCATATTTAATTCTAAAATATGTGAGATAAGGAAAGTAGGTTTAGGAATATTGGTGGAAAAAGCAAACATAACCCTGAGTAATGCATATGTTCTCGATGAAGTCAAAGGAGAAAAATGTTGTATGGGAGAAGTAAATGAAAGTTGGTTATGGCATAGAAGGATGGGTCATATAAACTTTGGCAGTCTAGTAAATATCAACAAGACACAAGCAGTAAGAGATATGCCAAGTATCTCAAAACCTACCGACATTGTTTGCAAGCCATGTCAGCATGGGAAGAAGACAAGAGTAATTTAAAAAAAAAAGTAGTACTCAACACCAAAGCCATTGGAACGTGTACACATAGACCTCTGCAAGCCAACAAGAACATAAAATTTAAAACGTGAGAGTTATTTTATGTTTCTTATTGATGATTACACAAGAATGACATGGGTTACATTTATTTTAAAAAATCTGAAGCATTTGAGAAGTTGAAATCTTTCAAAGACTTAGTTGAAAATGAGACTGATTTAAAAATCAAGTGCTTAAGATCAGGCAGAGGAGGCGAGTTTACATTTTATGAATTTGATGAATTCTGTGAGAATCATGGAATCAAGAGACATTTTTAGAAAGGAATCCACAACAAAATGGAGTTGTAGAAAGGAAGAACAAAATTGTAGAAGAAATGGATAGAACAATGATTAATGAAGCCAAAATACCAGACACATTTTGGAGAGAAGCAGACAACGCAATAATCTACATTTTGAATAGGGCACAAATTAGAGTGAACAACAATAAGACACCGTATGAATTATGGAAAGGTATACCAGCTATAGTCAAACACTTCAAAGTGTTTTTGAGCAAGTGCTATATAAAGAGAAATGAAGATAATTTAGGTAAGTTTGATTCAATAATATATGAAGGCATCTTTCTTGGCTATGCATCTGGAAGTAAGACCTACAAATTCTACAAAAAAAGACCACACATGGTTGTAAATAGTATTGATGTAAGAGTGGATGAAGTAATACCTCAAAAGGAAAAGTTACAAACAAATGAAGACCCAAAGGAGACATTATACAAAGAAGAAGAAAAAGATGAAGAAAAGAAAGAACAATAAGAAATAGAATGCCAACATCCAAAGACTCCCACCATAATTGTCCAAAAGAATCATCTAGAGAGTAATATTCTTGGTGATAAAGATGTAGGAGTTTAGACTAGAAGAAGATTGAACTTTTCTTTTCTATATAAAATAGAGCCCAAGAATTTTACACAAGCTAGTGAAGATAAGCATTGGATTAATGCTATGGAAGAAGAACTAAATCAGATTGAGAATGATGAGACATGGGAACTTGTTCCCAAACCAAAAGACAAGAATATTATTGGTACCAAATGGTTCTTTAGAAACAAATTGGATGAAGATGGGCAAGTAGTAAAAAATAAAGCAACAATGTTCTATAAAGGGTGTTGGGCCTCCAATTTGACGCTATTTTCACTGCCACATGACCTATTTTTACCTATGATATCCCGTCTTTTTACATTCCCATTAGCCTTTTGTTACAATTTTTTATGATTCTAAGTTGAAATGTCATCCTAAGATATAAGGTAATTATGTTTCTCATTTAAGTGTTGATTCCATTGTTTTTAATGAATTTGAGATGTTAGAAGTTGTTTATTACTAATGATAATTTTTCCTGGGTTAAGCTCATGTGGCATACATAGGGATCCAGTAACCCACTTCCATTTTCTTCATACATCCGGGGTTCTAGAAGGAAATCAAGAACATGGGTTTTTCTCCTAGAAGCGTATTCCTTTTTTTTCAAATCTTACCTAGATCACATATGTGGGTTTCCAATGCATGGTCAAAGTTTCAACTCGAAATTAACAAAAATTCCAAACATAAATGGAGATCAATCTCAAGAAATTAAAACATGAGTTTTGTCAAGAAGGCCCCAAATTGAGTAGAACTGAAGTCATTTTCCAAAATCCGGAATGGTTTGGGAGATATGATCAATTTTCAAATATGGGTTTGTCCAAATTTCTTGTGTGGCCGAATTTCCAAAATGGTAAAAATAATGTTGATTTTATGGGATTTGGTTCCATGCTTTTCCATTGGTATTTTGTATAAATATATGATCATGGAGAAAATAAAGGGTGGTAGTGTAGGTATTTTTGTTCTCAGAGATCAAATCTTGATATCAATTTATGATGCATTGTTGAATTCTTGTTGATTAATACAAATGTCAGCATTTTGATCAGTTCGTGGCTTCTATTTATCTGTGTACTATATTTCCTGGTGATCTGGATTTATGAGCAGAATGAAATGAATAACATATTGAATACAATAACACATAGATATGGAGAAGAACAACAGATATCCAGTGAACAATAACTTCTATTGAATAAAGAAAATATGCTGAAACTGTAAAACTGTAGAACTGAAAACAACTTGCTCGAATGGTGGTAGCTATCTCTTAGAAGAGATGTGGATTCTATGCACATTTGTCTAAGCGGAATTATTGAAATGAGGATCCATATGCCTTTTTAACATTACTCATGAATTCCAAAACCATAGACATCCAAAAACCTAATCCTAGAAGATGAAACGACAAAAGTTATGTGGGCCCCGATGGTTAAGTTGGTACCTCAACTTCCCGAGGTCGTAAATTTTGCATATGATCTTCGTTTTAGGCGCATGATAGCCCATTGGAAAGGCATTTTTGAGAAATACGTCAAAATCTAACTTTGTCTGCAGTTTGACTGTGGCAAGCCCAAAAAATGTTGTTTAGGGCCCCAGAACGACCTCGAAAGTTCAAAAAGATGTACTGACATGAAAACTTCCAAAATAATCCATTTGGATTAGGTGGGAGACCACCAATATCCACCTAGAATCTATGTAGGGATTCAGACAACTCCGAAAGTGCATAACCCACAATTACAAATAATTACAGAATAACATGTTGAACTAAAAACTTTCAAGATGAGCCAGTTGGAATAGGTGAGTGGCCACCAATATCCACCTGGATCACCTAGTGCAACGATTCGTCGATTGGGAGGGCCCACCAATCTGGCTTTCATTGCTTTGTATGGTTAGTGTATCACTGTAAGTGGTTTACTTGCATAAATAGGTTCATTTCGTTTTTAGTTTGGTGTTCCAATTTCCTTACAACATTACTCTATTTTGTTTTATTTTCATTGTATTGATTTCGTTTCACTTCCATTTAAATTGTTAAAGAGACTTGTTGTAGATATAAAAAGTGGTTAAATGCATAATTTATAAATAGATATTGTTTTGGTTTAATTGGAATCATGCTTACATTGTGACTCTGTAACGATTTTAATTTCATAATTTAATACATAAGAACATAACTTTGTTCCAATATTGGTTTTGGCCTGCAACTTGGTTTATGTAATCTCACCTCTATCTTGATTTTAATACACTACCTTTTCAATTCAGAAATCAAGATAGCCTTGTTTGGTTTGAAATTATAGAGTTGGATCATTTGGGGGATTCCAAACTTAGTGTTGTGGTGTGTGAGCTTGTCAATATACGTTTATATGTAGAATGTGTGTGGATCGATCCCACTCTTGTCTTTCCTAGTTTAATAGTTAGATTGCTTTAATTGCAAATAACATAGACCTCATTGAAGTTTTAAACGATAAAGTTGAGTTTATTTCGTTGTGATGAAAACTATATTAAGTTCAGTGCAAGATTCACAACTAGAGCCTTTAAAACTCTTTATTGTTGACTCAATGAGTCCCTTTCTAATTAATTTTCCTTTGCATGCCCAGTTTGATTTTGCAATCATAAGAATAGTTTCGCGTGAAGGTGGGAATGCGATTACATGACGCTCGAGACATCCGTGAGTGAAAAATTGCAGCCTGCACCAACAAGGCATTTTATTGTTTTGTTTCCCAATGAACAAGTTTGTTATGATTTTATAGTGTAGTTTCATGATATTTTCATAGATTAGATAGTCATGTTGATCCTATTACCTGCACATACAGTGTTGGCACCACTAAGCTTATGCCCCCGAGTTGATGATAAAGTGTACAAAAAATTAGCATATAATTTGACCAACAAAGGGTATGCTCAAGTTGAGGGTATTGAATTTGAAGAAGTCTTTCCTCTAGTTGCAATATTAGAGGCAATCATAATGTTTTTGGCATTTCCGTGTTTAAAGAACTTCAAATTTTATCAAATGGATGTCAAGTCATCCTTTCTAAATGGAAATATAGAAGAATAAGTATATATTGAACAACTGGAAGGATTTGAATTTTCAGACAATGAAAATTGTGTATGCAGACTGAATAAAGAACTATATGGACTAAAGCAAGCTTCCAGAGTTTGATATTCAATACTTGACAAATACCTACAAGAACAAGGTTTCAAAAGAGGAGTTGCAGATAGAAATATTTACATCAAAATAGACAATGAAGATATGTTAATCATTGTGGTTTATGTGAATGATATCATTTTTGGAAGTAATGCTGATAGAATGGGCCAAACGTTTGCAGAAGAAATGCAAAAGGAATTTGAGATGCCCATGCTTGGAAAATTTTCGTTCTTTCCAGGGTTCCATATTTCTCAACCCAAAAAAGGCATATTCATTTCTTAGACCAATACATCAAGGAAATGCTGAAGAAATTCAGAATGGAAGACTGTGCACCTTTCAATACACCCATGATCACATGATGCAAGTTCAACAAAGATGATGAATCTCTAGAGGAAAATCAAACATTATATAGGTCAATGACTGAAATCATACTATATGTGACAACATCAAAATCATACATCATGTAAGCAGTAGGATTGATTGCAAGATTTCAATCTGCACCAAAGGAGACACATGTACAAGCAGTAAAAAGAATATTCAGATATTTGAAAGGCACATTGGACTTTGGCTTGTGGTATTAAAGAAGTAAGTACTTCACTCTAACAACATATACAAATGTATATTGGGAAGGAAGTATTGATGATAAGAAAATTATCAATGGTGGAGGATTCTTTCTAGGCAACTGTCTAGTATCATGGTTGAGTAATAAGAAAAATCCAATCTCTCTATCCACAACAAAAGTCGAATATATTGCAACAACAACATGTTGCACACAATCTCTCTAGATGAAGAAAACATTGAAGGTTATCAAGGTATAATATGATCAACCAATCTCAATCATCTGCGACAACACAAGCGAAATCAAAATTTCAAAGAATATATTTATGCACTCAAAGACGAAGCATATTCTAATCAAGTACCACTTTCTAAGAGAACATGTAGCTGCGAAAAATGTCAAGTTGGAATACATTACCACAGAAGAACATGTTTCATATGTTTTTACCAAACCCATTCACAGAGACACATTTGAATATCCTAGACAGAAGTTGGGAGTGATATCCTTCTCATCTCATTAGTTAAAATAAGCACAAGCTCAGGGGGACCATCTCTTTTCCATTGATGTCAAAGGGGGAGAAGTTGTAGATAGAGGAAGAATTGTAGACACAAGGAGAGTTGCAGACATGGGGAGTATTATAGAATTGATTAAGGGTTGTCATCAATGAAAAAGGGGGATATTGTTGGAAATATTTTTTTCATTGATGTCAAATACAGAGGGAGCCTATAGATGTCCAAGATGAATATTGCAAGATATAGATTGTTTAAAGTATTATTTTTGGATTTTTGATGATCAATTTGGATACCCTATCTTTGAAGTAAATTTTACCCTACATACTTATCTCAAATGGGAGCACAAGTTATATGGTTGGAAATAGTATTCTAAGACCTTTCCAATGGTGTATGGAATTCCCTTTAATTCCCTAGGAATGAGGAGATATGGATTTTCCATCTAACAACCCATCCAAAAAATTGAGGATGGATCAACCATTATTTACAAGTCGGTCCTAAAAGTGGGGGCCTAATTACTATAAATACAGGACAAAGGAGTGCATTTTTAGTGAAAACAAGCAAGAGATCAAGTCTAAGGTGCACAAAAGTGATTTCATGTGCACTAAAGGATTTGGGGTGTCTTTTTGGGATCTAAAGGTGTGCAAGAGAAGTCTAAGGGATTTTCTTAGGGTATTTCTTGTTCTCAAGGTGTGCTATGAAGGACTGAAGTTTTGTGATGATGTCGTGTGTGGTATTTTGAGGTTGTGATGTTTTTGTTAGGGATTATATTATGGGATTGATTTTATGAGGCTCACTAGTGCATGAACGCTACATGTGACTAGGGTTTGAAGGATTGTCTGTGGAATGAAGCATGCGAGTGAAATCAGAAGTACTTTGTGTATGAAGATCTTGGTTTGGTGTCTACACATATCTTGTTCATTTAGTTCTCAAGTGAGTGGATTGGTGTCTCCAACAAGTTGGCGCTTGAAAATATTGTAACAATAGATCGGTGCCTACATGTGTTGTTGAGTTGGTGCTCAACTGAGGAGATTGGTGTCTCCAGTAGGTTGGTGCCTACATCTTGTTGAGTTGGTGCTCAGTTAAGGATGTTGGTGTCTCCAGTATGTTGGTGCCAACAATATTTGTAATAGTATATTGGTTCCTATAGACATTTATAAAGATAATTTTATGGTTTTCTCTCGATTAGGTTTCCATGTTAAACTTTGTGCATTATGATTTGAGTTTATATATGATTATTGTTTCTCAGTTAATGAATGATTGATGAATGGTTAAATAAAGTAAAAAGTATCTTATAATATTCACCCTCCCTCTCAGAATAAGCATAAATTCAACAAAAGGGTGGTGATCCAAGGTAAATGTGGATTAATTATCCCATTTTCCCATGAATCAGTTGCTTTTCAAAATAACTTCTATTTATGGTTTCCCATATTTCGAAGGAAAATTGTATGTGTTGAAGGGATATTTTAGTAAATTATATTCATGCACTTAACCTTTAAACAACTTGAGCTCTGTAATTCAGTGTCACATATATCAAAGTGCATTGGAAGAATAAGAAATATGGAAACTAGAAGGAGGAAAGCACCTTTTTATTGGGATATTGTTAACTCTATCACGTGCCAAGATAAATACTCCCATTGGTCAATTTCATATCAGTGGTTTCATATTCTAACTCCTGATTAGAAGCAAAATATAAAAAAAATTGAACGACTGGCTTAGTAAATGTTGGTTTCATGCCTAATTTCTTTTACCTTAGGGAGTTGGTTTCATGGTGTGTTCGCAAGTTTGATTCAAAAAGTAGAACAATCCAAGTAGTAGTTGAAGGGAAGAACCTTGTTCCATTAACTCCTAATTTTTTTATAAGGATTCTTAGACTGCTCGCTTCCAACCAAATTATCAAGCTTCCAGATGTTGACTCTTTTATGGATTCCTAGTGTGGTGGGGTAAATTTGTTAAAGGATTTCATGGCTCCTTTTGTAGAAATTTCGGTTGACCTCTCAACCATTGATATATCGCCTTTAGTGGAGTCAGATAAGAATTTTTCATGGTTTTTTGCGTGTTTGATGGGATGAGAATCTACTTCTCACATTCCCAGGTCAGTTTTATATGTTTTGCATTTTTATTTTCGAAAATAAATTATCTTTGACCAAACTGAGGTATTTTGAATGAGATTTCTTATCAATTGGCCAATTATTTAAAGTATCCAAGGATTTACATGAATGTGTATCTGGTCCTGGCCATTACCTATTACAATGTTTTAGAGGGATTCCTGTAAGAAATAATTTGGATTTTGAGAATGAACTAGTCAACTTTTGGTACCCTATTCTTTGGAAACATAAGGCACCATTCCACTTTTTCCTTATTCAAGTTAAATTTCTTAAGGAATTTAGATACATATTGACTGGAGTAGCACTAACAAGGATAATTCAAGAGGCTTAGTATTTCCTCAAAGGAAAGGAAGTTTGTGTAAATCAAGAATACCATACTTACATCAAGTTGCATGGTTATGAGGGAATCCATTTTCTTCTCCGTACATTTGTTTGTGATAGGTATTTTGTTGCAGAGGTCTATAGATAGTATAAGACATGGTCTATATTTTTTGACAAAAAGAGGAAGAGGTGATTCATTTCATTTCCTTTTAATGTTGTCAATACGACAATGAGAATTTCCTCTCATCTAATTGGATTTTCCAAAATGCTTAATGCATTTAATCTTAAGGAAGCAAAACCCCTGAAAGGCTTTGACCCTGAAGAGTTGTTCTTTGAACATTTAACATCCATGAGATATAGTGATATTTTCACAAGTATTGTTGAAGGAATTGATGATAATAAGATTAATACCCAAAATAAAAAAAACATGGAATGATGATTTGGTCAGCGAGGTTAGTTAGAACACTCAATGACAAAATAGAACAAGGAAAAGAGGAAAAGGCATGACCAATGTGCAATATTCTTTTGTTCCCCATTCATGCGGGAGTTCCTCCTCTGCACAAAAGAGAAAAGAGCCAAATGCTAGTAGAGAATAATAGAACGAAGGGCGTGCTCGAGGATACAACGAGGATGAACCCCCCTATTAATATAGCAAGAACACATACAATATCTCAGAAGAAAAGGAAGAGAAGCTCAGGCAAGAAGGATTCACAGAATTCATAAATCCCAAGAGATGTATCCGACATGGAAATCGACAGTACCACTATACCCGATTGGGTATGCCTTCGAATTGTTGAAAACTAGCGAATTGCAAGGGATTTGGCCCAAGAAGAGATAACAATTTTTGAAGAGTATTCATTGACATCACATAACGCTCAATATAATAAAGAAGAGAAAAAGTTGCAAATAGAAAAGGTCCACGTGAAAAATAAGAAAGTAACTAAAAAATAGAGTTTAGAAGTGGACGTTTTAGGAGTCAAACCCTCAGGACTCCTTAAATTCCATATCACTACTGGAGATGCACTTTCTCATTCCATCTCAAAGCAAGAGTTAGAAAATATCAGATTAAAAAGAAGAATAAGTGAACTCAAGGATGCATTGAGTCCCAAACCATTGTCTATTATTTATTTAGATCAAATATCTCTAAGTACACCATGGACATCAACACGAGTAAGAAAAGCCACCAAATTGTTGACCAGAGTAAGATTCTATGTCTAAGAAAATATTAATAAATGACTTAATATTATTTCACAAGCATGGGAAGTCAATTTAAATTTGAGATTTTTTTCACAAAGGATCGCCATCTTTACGAAATATTTTAAAAGGGACTTGGAACATGGTGAATCTTTTTATGAAAATGATTTAAGTACCTTTATTGCACGATTTTCTAGTTTAAGTGATTATCATAGAAATCAACAACGATTTCCTTCAAACCATAGAATAAAACAAAGAGTAGGCTGGTTGGAAAGGATACAAATGGATTGCCACATGTACAACGATTAATGAAAAAAGAAGTGATGCATTCCTAAAATCTATTTAAATTGTAAAATACCTTAAAGGCCCACAAATTATAAGAGATTCTATGATTATAACTAAAGAACAACTAGACACAAAGTTAGGTGTGATTAAAGCTTCACGGGAAAACACATTCGATGACCTGATTGATTTTTCGAAGGATGAAATTAAGTGGTGGTTTGTTACCTTTGTAAATAATAATGAAGACCAAATGACATCAGTGAAACAATTGCATTTCGAATTTAAAGAAATTGAGGAAGATATATTCTCTCTTAGGGTTAAACAAGACATTAGCATCTTGCCAGTGAAGGAATATATTTAAGAGTGGCTCAACAAATCATTAGCACAAATAGTTAACCTAGAATAACTATTGAGAAGTATTTATTCCAATAAGGTTCAAATCCCCAGGTATAAATGAAGATCCTAACACTGAAATAAGGATCATCT
>ML784079.1:32614-51295 GCA_009831015.1 Picea engelmannii | reverse complement strand
ATCTACTCCTCAAGGATAGGTGTATATGTAACAAAATGTACCCAACCCCCCAATCAGAACAATAAAAATAAGAATAAGGGGAAGGTCAAATAGAATGGCCAAAACTAAGGGAACCATGGGAACCAAAACCAACAACCCAATACCAATATTTGGGGAAACCATAATGCCACAAATCAAGGGAAAGGTAATGATCCCCAACCTAAAAAGGGGAAGAACCATAGTTGCACACCAATAAAAAATGTTTTATTTGTGGTCTTTATGGAAATTGCACCCATAATTTTCCATATTTAGTTGAGTTTATTTGTTTGAAGGAAGTAGTTGAATAATCTCACGTTGCATATAATCATCCCAACAACCAACCCAATCCACGTCCCTTGTTACAATTAGTTGTGTTTAGAAAACCATTTCCAGCACAAGGATTTATATCCACCCCTAAATCCCTTGCTTTTTCATAATGCCCTATTCCCAAATCTCCTGGGATGACACTTACCAAATCCTTTACATGGATTCACTCAATATCAAATCGACTACCTGACCCCATCCATATGGTATCCCCCGTGAAGCACCACCTAATTAATCTATTGATCCTCATACTTTCTCTAATGGGCCTTTTCAGATTCCTTGAGATAGTGTTGATCTTCCCCCAAGGTGCCAAAGGTTCCATTATGATAGAATGCCCCCAACCCTCATGCATGGAATTCCCATAACTATAGCATAGTAGATAATTTATCTCAATCCCCTATATCTATGTCATCCTTGGAAGTCCTCCAAATGTGTCCTTCATAACAGAATGATTTATTATCCACTTTGGTCGTTATTGATCCTTCAGATGACAAGATGATTATATTTGATATCTACAAAGTCAAGCCTTGTTTTCCCCCTTTTTCCTCCTTCTAGATTCTAGTTACCATTAAGACCATCATTATTTATTCATGTATCATTGATGAATATGCATCTACATGCATGCGATATACCCAGGTTTGGAATAATTTATGTTCTCTTGAGCTGATTATGTTTACAATCACCCTTCATGTGTATGTTGGTTGACCATCTCAGTCAGAAGGGTTGTATCAAATCTGTCCCATCTAGTTAGCATGGAAGCAATTGCTTCTACATTTTGAGGTTATATATTCCCCCTTGGACTATAACATCCTCTTAGGTCCTAATTTCATGTACTCTATGAAGGTAGTTTCCTCTTCATATTTCCACATGATAAGATTCACCCATAACGGGAAGATTGTTACCATAGATCAACTTACATACCACTATACTAAGTCTCAACTAAATCCTCACAATTTTTTCCCTTTATTGGATGGGAACCAAACCATTACCTCATTTTCTTACATCATCCCTAGAGTCTATAAATAATCTACATTGCTTGGTGTGTATTATGGTCCTCCTCCTATTTACACCCTCTCGAGACCATCTAATGTGTGTATTGTGTCAATACCTCAACATTAGGGTGACTCCAAACCTATTTCATATATGGCTTCATATTCACATACTTTTTCTACACCTACAATTCTTGTATCCTCAAATCCATCATGGGGATGGGTTACCCCTCCCACAACCTCTTTTTCCCATGTTCCTTTCTTATTCACCCCTCTAAGAGTAGTTAGTATGCATGTAATGGCTTCATTGAGTTTACAAAACCTTACCTTGGGGATCCTTGTATGGTACTTATATCCTCCTACCCCTCCCACACCCTCCACACCAATTCCACATTCGGTCTTGACCCATATCTAATTGATGGGTTCTACCCTTGTGATTTTCATGGGATCTACATAGAATAAAATGACCCCTAAAAAATTTGGGAAATGATTTTACAAAGGGGGGTAAACCTAGAAAAAAGTGGACACCAATAACCATAGAAAAGTTTTGGCCACCTAGACCACATCATATAGATCTATACCACCATGTACTTTATGTGATCTCACTGGACAGTAAACCAATAATTGTCCCATGCTTATAGAATTAAAGGACTTCTAAATGTTGATTATTTGGAACCTAACCCATCCACTCCCCTTGTAAATGTTAAATTTCTTGACTCATCCTCTAAACATATTAAGTCTTGTGCATGAATCACCCTTATGCTGTGTGCGATACCTATGGTCATTATTCTCAACATTGTCCTAAAATACCCCAATTTCACAATTCCCTCATCATCGTTCAATGTTTTTACTCTTTTCTTGAAAATTTATAGTGGAGAACCTCACCCTTAGACGAGAAAGGTTTTTTCAAACCCAAGGTAAACCAATTATGGAAATTGGCCCTCCTATTTTTCAAACCAACAAGAATATCATGTAAATACTTTACTTCTCAACCTCCATGGGATCAATCATGCTGAAAAAATAATTAATTTTCATGTAATGTACATTAGAGAATCCCTTGTATGCCTTGTGTCTCCTCAGTCTCAACATTGGTGGAGGTTTCACTCACTAGTCTTATGTCTACCACTATATATGTTATCATATGTGAACCACATTGTCCATTCCCATGGCATTGATACTAGGTTCACTTTACCTTCTTAAACCACATCATCTTATAGTGTAGGTTATTGTATCCCCTTATTTCAGTCTGATGATGACATTCTCGATTCCCTTACTACCCATATTACCCTTGAGACAATATGCATCATCATTACTACTTTTTATGAAAACACAGTCACTCTGATCAAAATGTTGTGAAATCAAAATATTGTATCCCTCATGGTAAAATTTATTGATTCAATATTCCCATTCCAGTCCTTGATGCATTTGAAAAGTGGAATATGGCTAATATTTCACCTAGAATTAAGTGTTGGCACACTTACTTATACTGAGAGGGGGGTGAATCAGTATAAGACTTATTTTATTTTCTTATTGTACAACACTTATTACTTTACCAATCATAAGAAATCAATAAGAAATATAAATATACATACATGTAGTGCACATTACACAAATATTTAATGTGGAAACCCAAATGTGATAAAACCAAAGAAAGAGATGCAACATATTACAGACACCAATATGCTACAATGTTTTAATGCACCAACTTAGAAACAACTATAGGAACCAACCTACAAGTACAATATTTGCAAGAACCAACCTGCTAAAGACACCAATCCCCTTAGTTGAGCACCAAATCAACAACACCTGTAGAAACCAACCTACTAGAGAAAACCAAATTCTTCTTGGAATGTCAAATTTTCACAATTAGCAAAACTCCATATATTCTTGATTTGAACTTGCACCTCCTTTCATATTCTCTCATATAGTTACATCTTTCTCTCTTTCATATTCTCTCACCTGATAACCTCATAGCCTCACGTCCTCATCCTTATTCTTCCACACACATACTTCAAAACGATCAGAGAATTGTTACTTATACCCCAATCCCATACATCATTTTGAGGTGTGTATGTGTGGAAGAATGTGGATGAGGAAGTGAGGCTCTGAGGTTCTCAAGTGAGATAATATGAAAGAGAGGGAGATGTAATTGTCTGAGGGTGGCAGGGAGGTGTGAGGTCAAACTAGGAAGATATGGAGTTTTATTGATTGTGATGAGTTAACAATCCAAGAATAATTTCATCCAAAGAGAAATGTTCAAGAGATTTGTGTCTCTAGTAGGTTGGTGACTATAGGTGTTGCTAAGTTGATGCTCAACTAAGGGGATTGGTGTCTCCATCAGGTTGGTGCTTGCAAATATTGTATCTATAGGTTGTTTCCTATATGTGTTTTTGAGTTGGTGCTTAGACAAAGGGATTGGTGTCTCTTTCAGGTTGGTGCCTGAAAACATTGTAACAAATTGGTGTATGTAATAGGTTGTTTCCTACGAAAGTATTTTAATAAAATATTTCCATGTTTTTCTCCCATTTGGGTTTCCACGTTAAATCTTTGTGTATTGTGCATTAAATGTTTATTTATTTATATTTCTTATTGATTTCTTATGATTGGTAAAGTAATAAGTGTTGTATAGTAAGAAAAGAAAAGAAGTATTATATTGATCCTCCACCTCTCAGTATAAGTAAGTGTGCCAAAAAATGGTATTAGAGTGGGTTCCTTCACGAACAGTCTAACCACTGTAATTTGATCCATGTAGCACACATAGACAGATAGGAAGGTTTATCTACAAAGAGAGCTCCATTATTTGATGGATCAAATTATGCATTTTGAAGAATAAGAATGAGAACTTATTTGATGGAAATTGGTTTTGAAATTTGAAGTGCAGTTAAGAATGGTTACATAGCTCCAACAAATCCACCTGTAGATACAACTGGAAAGAGACTTAGTGACAATAATGCGAAAGCCTTGAATGACATTCTCTGTGATTTGGAAGATTTAGAATTTGTCAAAGTCATGCATTTTGTTTCAGCAAAATAAATGTGGGACAAGTTATAGAATATATATGAAGGTGATACAAGGTCAAGAAGGAAAAGTTACAAACCCATTGAGGACAATTTGAGACCCTTAATATGAATGAAGAAGAGAGTATTGTAGCCTATTTTCTTCAGGTGGATAATATTGTCAACACTATCAGAGGATTGGGTGAAGAGGTTAAAAAAACCATCATTGTGCAAAGACTGCTTGTTGGACTACAATTGTCGTTAGACCAAAACCCACATGCGTTAATATCCACCAAATTCATCAGTGTTAGGATCCATGAGAGGGGGTTAAAACATGTTGTGAAACTTGCGGGAAGTGCTAAATCCAATGGCCAACAATCTCCCCCCCAACGTGTGCTAAGAGCTTCGAACTCAATACCTATCACTCTTATACTATTTGTTGGACTATGATTTTTGCTAGACCAAACATCGCAAGCGTTATTCTTCACCACAATCACTGAAATTAGGATCCATGAGAAAGGGTTACCATTTCACGAAACTCATGAGAAGCATTGAACCTAATGTCCAACAATTCTTAGGTCACTTCCCTCAAGATTTGATCCCAAGATATATTCCATTGAAGAAATAAAGGACCTAAACAATTAGACAATGGATTTCTGTCCTCACTCCATATGGAATGATGATAGAAAAGGATAATCAATAAAATCCATCAATAAAGGAAGCAAATTTCAAGGCCTCAAATAAGAAAAAGACAAAAGAATACAAAACAAGTGACAGATCAGATAGTGAATCAAATGTAGAAGAAGCCAACTTTTTCAAGAAACTCAAGAGAGGATCAGGAAAATACAATGGTAATATTCCCTTTAAATGACTTAATTATGGAGATGTAGGATAGTTTTCTTCTAAATTTCCTTATGCAAAAAATACAAATAACATTGAAAAACAAGATTTTAGCTTCAAAAATTACAAGAAGAACACGATTGAAAAGAGAAGAAAGTTCTACATAAAAAAGAAGAATATGTATACTAATGAGGAAAACAACTCTTTTGATGATAGTGATAGTGAAATAGAATATATTCTCTTCATGGCCCTAGAAACACAAACCAATAAACTAGAAAACAAAAGCAAATATTTAAAAGAAGAAGATAATCTCGAAATTGAAGTAGAAGTGGATCTTGAAGGATAACTCATATGCGCTCTAAATGAAATAGAGAGATTGAGGAATTTGAAAAGTTTAAAGCCTTCAAATCCCTACTTGAGAATGAGATTGACCTAAAAATAAAATGTTTAGGATTAGATAATGGAGGTGAATTTACATCCAATGAATTTGAATAATTTTGTGAAACTCATGGGATAAAAAGATAGTATATAGCTGCGAGAAATTGTTAACAAAATGGAGTGGTTGAAAGGAAAAAAATACACTACAAGAGATTTCTAGGGAAATGTTGAATGCAGCACAATTATTAGACAATTTTTGGAGAGAAGTAGTTTACATTGCAGTTCATTCTAAATAGAGGACAAATAAGGGGTAATAGTGACAAGACACCCTATGAATTATGGAAAGGAAAACTAACATCGGTCAAACATTTTATAATATTTAGAAGAAAGTGTTATATCAAAACAAATGATGAGGATTTAGGCAAGTTTGAATCAAGAATGGATGAAGGAATTTTTCTTGGTTATTCATCAAGAAGCAAAACCTACAAATGTTACAACAAAATACTACAAAATATTGTTGAAAGTATAAATGTCAGCATAGATAAAGAAAGATTTCATGATAACAACTGCAAACAGAAGAGATGGAGTGCAGTAAAGAAGAAGAATAATAACATGAAGAAGAGGAAGAGGAAACAAAATACCAAGATACACAAACCCCATCAAGGTTTGTGCAGAAGAACCATCCAGAAAACTTAATTCTTGGTGATAAAAATGTTGAAACACAAACCAAGAGAAAATTGGCAAACACTTCTGAACATGTAAATCTCTCTTTGTTGTCCAAAATAGAGACTAGATGTTTTTTGTAGAGGCTAGTGATGATCAACATTGAGTCAATGATATGGAGGAAGAGTTGAACCAGATTGAGAAAAATCAAACATGAGAACTTGTCCCAATACCTAAAGAAACAAATGTGATTGGTACAAAGTGGGTATTCAAAAGAAAGTTAAATGAAGATGGAAAAGTAGTAAGAAATGAAGCAAGGCTAGTTTGTAAAGGGTATGCTCAAGTAGAAGGTATTGACTTTGAATAAAAAAATTCTCCTATTGCAAGATTAGAAGCCATTAGAATGTTTTTGGAATTTTCAAGATTTAATAATTTTAAAGTGTATAAGATGGTTGTCAAGTCAACATTTCTGAATGGAGATTTAGAGGAATAAGTGTACATTGAACAACTAGAAGGATTCTTATTATCATAAAATAAATATTATGTTTACATATTGAAGAAATCACTTTATGGATTAAAGAAAGGTCCTAGATCATGGTATTCAAGGCTTGACAAGTACTTGCAGCAACAAGGTTTCAAAAGAGGAATAACATGTAGCAATATTTACATCAAAATAGATAATGAAGATATGTTAATCATTGTGATTTATGTTGATGATACAATTTTCTGAAGTAATGCTGATAAAATGATCCAAAAGTTTGCAGAAGAAATTCAAAGACAATTTGAGATGTCCATGCTTGGAGAATTGTCATTCTTTCTAGGACTGCATATTTCTCAATCCAACAAAGGCATATTCCTTTCTTAGACCAAATATATCAAGGATACGTTGAAGAAGATTGAAATGGAAGACTGTAAACTTGTTGTAAACTAAGAAAAGAGGATGAATGAAAGGAAGATAATCAAACTTTGTACATATAAATGATAGGAAACCTTATATATGTGACAACTTTAGGCTAGATATTATGCAAACAATAGAGTTAGTTGAAAGGTTTCAAGTTGCACCAAAGGAAACAAATGTGTAAGAAGTAAAAGGAATATTCATATATTTGAAAGGAACATTTCATTTTTGTTTATGGTATCCCACAGGTACAAACTTTACACTGACAAATTACACAGATGTTTATTGGGAAGGTAGTGTGGATGAAAAAAAGAGGACCAATGGTGGGGAATTCTTTCTAGGAAACAATCTAGTATCTTGGTTCAACAAGAAGCAATCCTCAATTTCTTTATCCACAACAGAAGAAAAATACATTGCAGTAGCAACATGTTGCACACAAGTGCTATGGATGAAACAAATGTTGTAGGACATTAAGGTAGAATATAATCAGCCAATATCAATACTATGTGACAATAACAACACATAAACATTTCAAAGAATTTGGTTATGCATTCGAAGACAAAACAAATTCCAATCAAATACCACTTATTAAGAGAGAAATTCACATAATATAATTTCAAGATGGAATATATTGGTACAAAGGAACAAGTTGTTGATATATTTACCAAAAATCTACCTAGAGAAACTGTTATGCACATAGTTATGTGATGTTAAGAAGAAACATGAATATAACGGAAATTAGCAGTAGAACAACTGAATGTAGAGAATAACACACCAAAATGATACCTTTAATGAAATGGGAGTAATGTTCGCTTTCCTCTTCCGGGGGGAAAAATCCGGCAGAGCAGTGCTCTATTACAATATTTTGCAAGACAAAGCTTTCCCATGCCTCCTACTCTTATTTATACTAATTCTATCTTCTAAAGAACATTATGGATGAAGATATTTCTAGAAGCAAAATCTTCTATTAGGTCTTCTTACATTGACTTGTTCATATTTATTAAATAGGCCTTATTAACTAATGACGACCTTTATTACATGGAAAATATATTATTCTATCTATGTGAGGAGTTAGGGAGGTTAGGTCCCTAACATGCTCTCCCCATTAAAAAGAGCCTTGTCCTCAAGGCTTAAGATGAGTAAATTTTTGTAGAATATTAGTTGTCTCCCTTGTGGCATATTCAAGTGGAGTATCCTTCCATTGAACTAACACTTCATGGATGGTGCGTTGATGGAGACAATGCTCTCATTGGTTCAATACAGCTTGTGGGTGCAACCAAATGGAACCTTATTCATCCAACTCTGGTAGACTAGTTTTAGCATGGCACTTGGTTCCAATCAATTTCTTTAGGTAGGAAGCATGAAAAAAAAGATGTAACTTGGAGTTGTTGGGAAAATCTAACTGATAGGCCACTCGTCCCACACGTTTGAGAATAGTATAAGGACAATAAAAGTTGGGGGCCAATTTATGACAATGTTGAGATTTGAGTGAAGTCTTCTTGTATGATTGTAGACGGAGAAACACTTGGTCCCCTTCAACAAATTGGCATTCAAAATGCCCTGATCTACTTGTTGGTTCACGTGGTTCTGAGTCATGACCAAATTTTCTTTGAGAGTACGGAGAATGGTCATGCAGTATGTAAGATTGTGGTCAACCTACTAAACCTTGGATATTCATGGCATGTATGGGAGAACTGATGGTGGATTCTATCCATAGACTTATTCAAAGGGAGCTATGCGAGTGGTCATATGGTAAGAGGTGTTGTACCACCATTCAACTAAGGGAAACCACTGAAGCCACTGATGTTTTCGGTTGGATGAAAAATACCTCAAATATTTTTCTATACACTTGTTGACCACTTCTGTTAGGCCATCCAACTTGGGATGATATGTTGTACTAAGATGCAATTGGGTTCCTTGGGGTCTGAAAAATTCTTGCCATAAATTGCTAGTAAAAGTTCTATCATGATTAGAAACAATAGAATGAGGCATTGCATGGAGTTTGAAGATATTATCCATAAAAAAATGAGCCATTGTAGATGTTGTGAATGCGTGTTGAAGAGCATAGAAATGAGCATATTTGGAAAGATGCTCCACTACCACCATTATGACTGACTTATTTCCTTATTTGGGTAATACCACAATGAAATTCATAGAAATATCCATCCAAATAGTAGGTGGAATTAGAATCGGTTGGAGTGTGCTGGGATTTTTTATAGTCTCGCCCTTATTGAGTTGACATATATCACATTCTTCCACAAAGGTGAAGATGTCTTGTTCCATACCATCCCAGAAGAAAGAACTTTTGACACGTTCATAAGTTTTTCTAAAACCCAAATTCCCTACAGGAGGAGAAGCACGAAACTCAGAGAGCACATTGGATTTAAGGGTCGACTATTTTCTTAAATATAGGTGACCTTTATAGAGAAACTCTTCATTGTGCCAATAGTACCCTGGAGAATCTTGGGGATCGTGTTGTAGTTTTTTTATGAGGTTGGATATTTTGGGGTCATGCAACCATTCCTAGCATACATCCTAAAGCCAGTCGGTGATGAGGAATGAGAGGGAAAAGAGGTACCCTTCTTCTTCATATTTCCTGGAAAGAGCATCAACCACCAAATTTTCTTTACCATTTTTGTAAATGATCTTATAATCATATCCAAACAGCTTGGTCACCCATTTTTGTTTCTCTAGGGATGAAATGTGTTGTTCCATGAAGTAATTGAGGCTTTGATGGTCTATTTTAATGTGGAAGCATTGTCCCAATAGATAAGAGCGCTATAGATCCACTGCATGCAAAATAGCCATCATTTATTTTTCATAAATCGATTGGCCCAAATGTCACTTTGAAAATTATTTACTGGTGAAATACAAAGGGAATCCATCGTGCATGAGGACGACACTGATTCCTCTCCCTAATGCATCACATTCTAGAACAAAGGTCTTGGTGAAATAAGGTAGGGCCAATACGAGAGTAGTGTGCATAGCTTCCTTCAAGGCTTGTAAGGATTGGTCTGTTGTTGGAGTCCAACTTAAGGCATTATTTTTAAAGAGAGTTATTAGGGGGGGCACAATTTTGACATAATTGTGAACAAACTTGTGATAATATCCTGTTAAACCGAGGAAACCTTGCATACTTTTAAGAGTTTTAGGGCGAGGCCAATTTTGCATAGATTCAATTTTCTTAGGATCCACCCTTACACCACCCTTGCCAACAATATGACCCAACTACTCAACTTCAGAGATGCCAAAAGCACATTTAGACTATTTGAGGGAAATTTTGTGTGTGGAGAGGAGATGGAGAACTTGATCTACATGGGTGAGATGGCATGGTCATGTTTTACTATACATGAGAATATCATCAAAGAAAACTAACACAAAGTGACGGAGGAAAGGATGAAAGACATAATTCATGAGACTTTGAAAAGTGGAGGGGGCATTACAAAGACTAAAGGAAATGAACAAGAACTCATAGTGGCCCTCATAAATGTGAAATGTCATCTTGGGGATGTCTTCCTCTTTCATATGTATCTGGTGGTATCTAGAATGAAGGTCAAGTTTAGTAAAGTATTGAGCCCCATTGAGAAAGAAGAGGAAGTTACATTTGGTGTGTTATAGGTTGTATCCTTTCATTTTGTTGTATAATAAAAACGAAGGACTTGACAATTTGTCTAGTGGACATAGCCTACACTGGGTGAACCGTGTATATCTATGTCTCTATTGTATTGTGTATCTTATGTGTTTATATTTCCTCAATTGTTTTATTTTGTTGCTCCACGATCTTGTTTTTCTAACATATTTTTTCCTTGATGGTAAGTTTGTTGAGGGCACGAAAATTAGGACACATGTACCAAGTTCCTTCCTTCTTAAGGACCATGAAAATAGGGGAAGACTAGGGGATGGTACTATAACAGATAACAAACTCGCTTCTAATAGTTTGTTGACAATTTTCTCAATTTCATTTTTTTTAGAAAAAGGATGACGATAAGGGCGAACATTGGGAGGAGGACTTCCTGATATTAAAGGAATGGAATGATCATGGTCTCCCCAGGAGGGTGGAATGCCCTTGGGGGTTGGAAAACAATGTGATGGTGTAAAAGGATAGCTTGAAGGTTGGGGTGTACCGAGGGTGCTCAACTCCTTGAATGGAATGGAGTTGGGTAATGATGCCAGAATGACCTTTTTTTAGTAACTTTTCCATGTGGTGGGAATTGATGATCTCCGAAGATCGTACGGTAATGCCTTGGAATTTGTACTATTGGCCTTCATGTTGGAATTGCATGGTTAACTCCTTAAAATCCATGATCATAGGTCTTAGGGTGTGTAACCATTCTACACCAAGAAAAATGTCACAACCACCTAGGTCAATAGCAAACATGTGATATTTTAGGTTATACTCACTAATTTGTAAGCACACATTTTCACAACGCCCTCCACATTTCATGGAACCACCATTGGCAATCATGATTTGAAATTTTTTGACAGTGTGGATATAACAATTGAATTCTTGAGCAAGGCGGCGATGAATGAAATTATGAGTGCTGCCACTATCAACTAGGATGATGAGTTTCTTATGCTTAATGTAGCCAATCAATTTGAGGGTTTGAGGAGTAGAAAAACCAGTGAGAGCATGTAGCGAAATCATTGGTTCAACTTTAAGAGGATCAAAGGGTGGAATAATATCATCGATTGGGGGTAGTTCTTCTTTAGGTGAAACCTCAACGTATTCATCAAAAACATCCTCGGAAATGGCCATAATGTTTTTTTGTTCTTTACACTTGTTCCCTGGAAATTATTTATCATCACAATTATAGAAAAGACCCTTGAGTTGGTTTAGGGCAGAGGACAACAGTGGGTTTTCTGCTCTGGGCCAAGATGACTTGTTTTACCTCCTTGGAACGCTTAGTGTCTTTCAACCAAGTCTAAGGGTGAGCCATGATAACTTGGGTGTGAATTTCATCCTTGAGGCCACGTATAAAGCATTCCCTGAAGAAGGCATTTGTCATGCCCTCCATTTGGAAAACTAAGTGCTCAAAGGTAGAAATATAATATTCCATTGTTTTGGATTGTTTCAACTTAGTCAGATGTCCTAAATGGTGGGTTTTTGTGTCAAAGAAATCATACAAGTCTACAACAAACTATGACCAAGCAACATACCCTTGGTGTGCATTGCGATTCCATTTCCACCATTTCCATCTTTCTGGATCCAAATAGAGAATTCCATAATGAAGCTTGGTTAACTCATCAGTGATACCATGTAGGGAGAAATAGTGTTTCATCTAAGTAAGCTTGGTTTGTGGATCCAATCCATCAAATTGGTTGACCTAGAATCTAGGTAGATGGGGGTCATAAGGTAGGGATTTGGAATGAGAGTGTAGAGGCTGGTTGGAGTCAACACCATCAATATAGAGAGGTGGGTCATAGGAGAAAGGACCCTGGAATATTTTCCTGAATTCATTGAGAGAGGAACAAAATTCAACAATTTGGCTACCGATCTGGGCTTGGATGTGGTCCATTTTTGCATGAATGGCCGGAATGTCCATATTTACTTGGGCCTAAAGGGCAATAAGGTCAGTATTCAATTTTTTATTGGTTTCTTCTTGGCAAGTGGGAGCCATGATTGGATGAGGGGTGGGTCCACGGACAAGAACAAAAGGGCGTCGGGAACAATATGGGTCCACGGGGTAAAAAACAAAAGTTAAAAATGAGAGGTCTCACAACGATCAAGGAAAAAAGGGGAATCCAATGAGATAGGTCTCAAATAAGGGTGTGGGCAGGTAAACAAAAATGTTAAAAATTATAGGTATCATAACGATCAAGGAAAAAGGGGGAATCCAATGAGATAGGTTGTAAAGAAGGGTGCGGGAAGATAAAAAAAAAAGGTTAAAATGATAGGTGTTAACGATTAGGGGGAAAAGGGGAATCCATTGAAATAGGTCTCAAATAAGGGTGTTGGCAGGCCCCAAATTTCTTTTTTTCCTTTTCCTCTCTTTTCTTTTTCGTTTTTTTTTTCTTTTTATTGTTTTTGTTTTCACTTCTATGGAGTTATACTACAATCTGAATAATAATGCAGTGTCAAAATTCCCAAATTCTTAACAGGAAAAAATGTGTAGTAATTTCGCAACCCGAATTCAGGAAGAAAGGTTGCACGACAATAGATCTTGTTTGTTTCTTTTCTATTTTGTTTCCATTCCAAGGGTTAGATTTTTCAGGGTGCCTATAGACAAGGGTTTTCCCTGTGCTATAGATCTCTGATATACATGTGGGGTCAAACAATAGTACTCGACCCAATATATTTGGGCACCAACTAAGGAGGCTAGGCCATACCCTTAGTCGTACTACCTGATTACCTAGGTACTAGAGAGTATCTTCTCAATTTTTGTTCTTGGTGTCACTATAGCAATCAAGCGGTCGATCGGTTGATCTATGGATGGTTTCAAGATACCTAGGGGTCTCTCGATATACTAGAGTTACTTGGAAGTGCAAGTCCGTATACAGGTGTTGTCTAATGCACTACCACTCGAAGGGGTACCAATAGGGGTACCAACACGGTTTAAAAGGGTGTCCAACAATGTGATATTGAAAACCTCTTGTCTTTCCTACCTTTATGTTTCACCAACCACGAATTTATGCGTTGGATGACATATCATTGTAGTTTAAATATGTCGGAACACGTATCTACCCTAGAAAAAAACATTTAACCCACAATTCCTGCCAAGGAAAGTGCTATGATACCACTTGTTATGCACATGTTTATCTGAGATTAAGAAAAAACAGGAATATAACAAAAATTACCAAAAAAACAATTGAATGTACAGAATAACACACCAAAATGATACCTTTATTGAGATGGGAGCAATGTTCACTTTCCTCTTCGAGGGGGCAACCTCCAGCAGAGGAGCACTATATTATAATAATTCGCAAGACAAATCTTTCTCATGCCTCCTACTCTGATTTATATTGATTCTATCTTCTAAAGAACATTCTTAATGACGATCTTTCTAGAAGAAAAAGTTTCTATTAGGTCTTCTTACTTTGACTTGTTCATATTTATTAAATAGGCATTATTAACTAATGTCGACCTTTATTACATGTAAAATATATTATTCTATCTATGTGAGGGGTTAGGGAGGTTAGGTCACTAACAGAAACATTCTAGTATCTCAGACAGAAAATGGGAGTGTTACATATGACATCCAACCACTAAAGCACTTCAAGAGAAGCAGAAGATCAGGGGGAGCTACAAAAAGAAAGAAGGTTGTTGGTTGTAGAGGGGATAATAAAGATTAAAGTGTAATGGGGATAAAATCCCTTTTACATTGATGTCAAAGGAAGAGAGTAAAGAGTAAGGGTGGGGGGGGTGAAAACAGAGGAAGAATCACATATGCAAGGAGAAATTATAGATTGGGGGAGTATCATAATTGACTAAGGTTGGCATCAATGACAAAAGGGGAGGTTGTTGAAAATAATGTTTTCATTGATGTGAAAGATATAAGAATACTAGTAAGGCTAAGGAGAATACCAAGGAAGCATCCATGTTGTGAATCAAACTAGATAGAGGAAGCAGAGAAATAAAGGGTTTCCAAGCTACAGAAATCATGTACAAAGTTTTGTCACCATATGATTTCTTATCAATGAATGATCATAGTTTGTTGAAGTATGAGGGTGCAAAGAAATATCAGGTGTGTGTGGGTATGAGTAGAAATGAGGAAGGTCATGAACCCAGTTAACCAGATCAAATCAAATAACAACACAATTGATTTATCCTACATTTGTTGGGAAAATTGTGTTCAAAGACTTGATAAGGTAAAGGCATTGTCATATAATTTGAATGTGAATGGAAGATCTACACGAATATGCGCAGAGAGTTACCTTTTAGTCATGGGGCCCAAAATATTGGGTCTCAACATACCGAAAGAGTGGAGTGTCAGTGCATTGTTGAAGTCCTAGTGGCCCGGTGCCCCCATGAGCTAAGTGGGTTGGTGACCCAGTGGTCATGATCATCTAATTCCTAACTAGACTGGAGTGTAATTGATCAGTGTAATGTTGTAGTCCCAGAGTTCCCATTGATCCCGGTGGCCCAGTGGGTCTATCTCCTGGTGACCTGGTATAACCGATCCAGGGAAACAATTGAAGGTGTTGAATTGAGCGCCCAGTGGCCTGGTGACCCAATAGGATTAGTGGTCCCGATATCTGAGAACTAGACCAATCAACGATCAAGGTTTAATCTCGGGATTATTTGACAGTTACTGAGCATTGAGGTTGTGTTGCATGTTTCGTTGGCTAGTGAGAAGATAGACGATCATGATTTGATCTAAGGTGCATCAAACGGTTTCTGAGTGCCAATTTATTTGATGTGACCAGTGAAAAATATTGTTTGTGATATAAGGAAATTAAGACTAGTTTTGAATAATTTTTATATCCCAATTTTAAGGAAGAGTCAAGGGATTTGAAGTTGACCTCATGAACACACTTTTTTTGCATGTGGACAAATATTTGGATATACATAATGATTCCTTGATAATTTTGAGGTATGTGTGTGGAAGAATGTGGTTGAGGAAGTGAGACTCTAAGGTTCTCAGGTGTGATAAGATGAAAGAGAGTGAGATGTAATTGTCTGAGGGTGGCGAGGAGGTGCGAGGTAAGACCGGGAATATATGGAGTTTTTCTAATTGTGAACAGTTGAAATCTAGGAAGAATTTCATCCAGATAGAAAATTTGAAGATATTGGTGTCTCTAGTAGGTTGGTGCCTACAGGTGTTTCTAAGTTGGTTCTCAGCTAAGGGGATTGGTGTCTCCAGTAGGGTGGTTCCTGCAAATATTGTAGTTGTAGGTTGGTTCTTATAGGTTTTGATAAGTTGGTGCTCGGACAAAGGGATTGATGTCTCTTTTAGGTTGGTTCTTGACAACATTGTAACAGATTGGTGTCTGTAGCATATTTCTACCCGTGAAAGTATTCTAATAAATATTTTCGTGGTTTTCTCCCATTTGGGTTTCCACATTAAATCCCTGTGTATTGTGCACTACATGTTTGTATATTTATATTTCTTATTGAATTCTTATGATTGGTAAAGTAATAAGTGTTGTACAATAAAAAAATAAAAGAAGTCTTATATTGATTCACCCCCCTCTCAGTATAAGTAAGTGTGCCAACATTAAGGTGGATATCTCCATTACACCCAACATTGAGGAACACATCCTTCTCGGGGAAAGTTTTTCTCCTAAAGAGGTTGTCTCATAAAAATCCATTTTCCAATGATTCTATGATGTTTTTGCTTGTTCATATTTAGAGATCCCTAGATTTGATCGTACCATTGTTGAACACCACATTAACACTTGGTTAGATCCATTCCTATTTTCCAAAAGAAACAACCTATTTACCCCAACAAGGCCCTTTCCATCAAATTTGAGATCGATAAACTACAAAAGGAGGGATTCATCTACCCTACTCAATACACTTTGTGGATCTCTAACCTGGTCCCCATTATGAAGAAACAAGGCACTATTCATGTATGTACTAAATTTTGTGATTTAAATAAGGCATGTCCCAAATACAACTACCTGATGCCTTTCATTGATTATATTATTGATGAATGTGTTGACCACAACGTCCTATCCTTCATGGATGGATTCTTAGAGTATAACGAGATTTGAATCCAACCTCAAGACCAATATAATACTTCCTTTGCCACTCCATGGGGTACCTTTGCATACAACTTTATGCCATTTGGGTTGAAGAATGTTGGCACCATTTTCAAGCATGTCATGTCATATTTTTTCCATGACTTGGTACACCTCATTTTTTCTAATCTCGAAGATCTCACCACTTTCTCAAAGAAAGGGTCATACCACTTAGAAGAATTGTGCACCATATTTCTTTAGTGTCACAAGTAAAACATATGCTTAACACTTTTAAGTGTGTCTTATGCATGCCTACTAGTTAGATTGTGTTGGTTGTGGAGCCTGATTATGTTCCTGATTCAGAGGTCCTTGCTTTCAGCTGTGTTTATACCCCATGAAGACTTTACACCTTAGAAGTATGTACACTCTTCCACTCGGGGGAGTGAAGAGGGGGGGTACCCCCTCTGCGGGGTCCGGGGGGCCTATCCCCCCGGAGGAAAAATTGCCTTGTAAATGTATATTGTAATTTCATTATAAATCTGGACCGTTCATTATAAGGTCGCATATCTAATGGTAGAAATTATGTTAGGGTTTTTTTCCCTAGAAGGCAACCCTCTTTTATGAGGGAAATGTATTGTGGCTATGCATTATGGTGAGTATTGTATTCTGAGAGAGGAGATTGTGAGAGAAAGAAGAGGAGGTTACAACGGGTTTTTTGGTAGGTTGTATCCCTTCATTTGATGGATAATAATAAAGGAAGGACCTGGAAATTTCTCTGGTGGACGTAGCCCACACTAGGTGAACCACGTAAATCTGTGTCTCTCTTGTATTGTGTATCTTCTATGTTTTGTTTCCGCATTTTTTTTATTTTATTGCTCCATGGTCCTGTTTTTCTAACAACTGGTATTAGAACGAAAGGTAACTCGCAGGAAAAGAGGGCTCCTGGTTCGAGTGGGAGCAATGTTGGAAGATGGAAAGTTTAGGGTCGAGAAATTTAATGGCCAAAACTACCAGTTATGGAAGATGTAGATGGAAGATTATTTATATCAGAAGGATCTATTCCTACCATTGGGCAGAGTAGAAAACAAGCCGATGACCATGAAGGACGAAGAATGGGAGATTCTTGACAGAAAGGCTCTAGGAACGATACGGCTGAGCTTGGCAGCATCGGTGGCTTTCAATATTTAGAAAGAAAAGACAACGAAGGATCCAATGGACGCTTTGGATAAACTGTATGAAAAACCCTCGGCGTTTAATAAGGTATTTCTAATGAAGAGATTATTTAATATGAAGATGTCAGAAGGTGGGTCTTTTGCAAATCATTTAAATGAATTTAATACGGTTACTAATCAACTAAGTTCTGTAAAAGTGGACTTTGATGATGAGGTTAGGTCTCTTCTAATCTTGTTCTCATTGTCAGAAAGCTGGAATGGCTTGGTCATGGTTGTAAGTAACTATGTCTCTGGTTCAAATACCTTAAAATTTAATGACGTTGTTGGTGTTATCCTTAGTGAGGAAATGTGACAGAAAAGAACAGGTGAGACATCAGGTAATGCGTTGAACATGGAGAACAGGGGAAGACAAAAGGATAGAGGAAAGGGCTCAGGGAACCACGAGAATTCTAGGAAGGGCAGATCCAAATCTAGACTTGGAAAGATAGAGTGTTGGAATTGTGGGAAGAAAGGACATTTGAAGAAAGATTGCAGAGCTCCAAAGAAACAAAGAGATGGACAACATGAGAGAAATCATGAAGCAAATGTAACAGGTGATGTGTTACAAGATGCTTTGATTCTTTTTGTAGATAATATTTGTGAGTCTTGGGTAGTAGATTCGGGGGCTTCATTTCATGCCACACCCCATAGGAAACATTTTCTAGATTATGTTCAAGGTGATTTTGGACAGGTTCATTTGGGTGATGATGCACCATGCAAAATTGTTGGAATGGGAAAGGTAA
>ML784079.1:22222-32564 GCA_009831015.1 Picea engelmannii | reverse complement strand
CGCAATGGAAACCAATGGTTGTTGAAAGAGGTAAGACATGTTCTAGATTTAAGGAAAAATCTAATTTCAACAGGGCAGTTGGCAAGTGAAGGTTGTGTATCCATATTTACAGATAAGACGTGGAAGGTCATCAAAGGATCATTCGTGATAGCAAAAGGAGAGAAGGTAGGTACATTGTATTTATGTACTGGTAATAATGACTCTTCTATATCTTTAGTTTCTATAGGAGTGGATACAGAACTGTGGCATCATAGGCTGGGACACATGAGTGAGAAGGGTATGCAGATACTTCACAAAAGAAATTTTATCTTAAACAAATTGATTTGGACTTTTGTGAGCATTGTGTTTATGGAAAACAAAAGAGATTCAGATTTCTCAGAGTCAGAAAAAAAAATAAGAATGAAAGGTTAGAGCTTGTGCACACAGATGTATGGGGACCAGCTCAGGTATCATCTCTTGGTGGATCTCATTATTATGTTACTTTTATTGATGATGCAACTAGAAAAACTTGGGTTTATTGCATTCGACAAAAATATGATGTTTTTGATAATTTTAAGAAATGGAAATATTTAGTTGAGAATGAGACAGGAAAAAGTCTGAAGTGTCTCAGATCAGATAGTGGAGGTGAATATTGAAGCAAGGAGTTTGATGATTATTTTTCATACCATGGGATTCGTAGAGAGAAGACAGTTCCAAGAACACCACGAGAAAATGGTGTGTCAGAAAGGATGAACAGGACAATCATGGAGCGTGCAAGGAGTATGAGATTGCATGCCCGTTTTCCCTTACAGTTCTGGGCAGATGTTGTAGATATTGTTGTTTACTTAATAAACAGAGGGCCTTCAATCTCTCTGGATGGTATAATTCCAGAGGAGGAATGGACATGAAAAAAGGTAAACTATTCTTTTTTGAAAACTTTCGGTTGTGAAGCATTTGTCCATATTGATAAAGAAAATAGAACAAAGCTTGAGTCTAAATCCAAGAAGTGTACCTTTATTGGATATAGTGTTAATGATTTTGGTTATCGATTATGGGATTATGAAAATAAAAAAATCATTAGGAGTAGATATTTCATATTCAATGAGAAGGTCATGTACAAAGATCAGTTGCAGGGAAAGAAACAGGAATAAGAAAAACAAGAATACACAGTGCTTGATGAGATCACTGAAAAAGAAATTCCAAAGGAACTTGAAAATAAAAATGTACAACAACAGGAGCAACAGGTACGTCAAACACCTGCAAGTGTTGTTAGAATATCTATCAGGTTAAGTATACCCCCTGAACAATACTCTCCTTCATTTTATTATTTATTGTTGACTAATTATGGTGAACCAGAATGTTATGAAGAGGCAATGCAAGTAGACACCAAAAAGAAGTGGGAGCAAGGCATGAAAGAGGAAATGGATTCCTTGGAAAATAACCAGACTTGGGACTTGGTTCAGTTTCTTGTGGGAAAAAGAGCATTGCGGAATAAATGGGTTTACAAGTTGAAGGAAGAAGATGGAGGAGAAAAGTGGTACAAGGCTAGACTTGTTGTAAAGGGGTTTGCACAAAATAAAGGTATAGATTTTGATGAAATATTTTATCCTACTGTTAAAATGACTTCAATTAGGACTATTTTAAGTCTTGTGGCAGTAGAAGATTTTCATCTTGAATAGTTAGATCTAAAAACAACTTTTCTCCATGGCGATTTGGAGGAAGAGATTTATATGCAACAACCACAGGGGTATGAGGTCAAAGGGAAGGAGAATTTGGTATGAAGGTTGAAAAAGAGATTGTATGGCCTAAAGCAAGCTCCAAGGCAGTGATATTTGAAGTTTGACAGGTTTATGACAGAACAAGGTTATAGTAGATGTCATTCCGATCACTGTGTTTATTTTAAAAGGCTAGAAAATGGAAGCTATATTATGTTGCTATTGTATGTAGATGACATGCTTGTTGTAGGGTCTAATATGAAGGATATAAATATGCTCAAGAAGAAATTAGCCAATTCATTTGCGATGAAGGATTTGGGTGCTGCAAAGAAAATCCTTGGCATGAGAATAACAAGAGACAAAAAAAATTGCAAATTGACATTGTCTCAGGGTGAGTACACAGAGAAGGTGTTGGAGAGGTTTAGAATGCAGAATGAAAAACTAGTTAGTAAACCTTTGGCCAAACATTTCAAATTAACTAAGGAAATGTGTCCCAAGACACAGGAGGAGATATAATACATGTCTAGGTTCCCTTATTCATCAACAGTTGGCAGCTTGATGTATGCAATGGTTTGCACAAGACCAGATATTGCACATGCAGTGGGAGTTGGGAGTAGGTATATGAACAATCCAGATAAAGAACATTGGGAGGCAGTAAAGTGGATTCTCAGTTATTTGAGAGGTACTGTACTCATGCATTATGTTTTGGAGGTTCAGACACTTTTCTACAGGGATATGTTGATTAAGATATGGCAGGTGATAAAGACATCAGGAGGAGCACGACAGAGTATGTTTTTAATATAGGTGGAACAACAGTAAGTTGGATTTCGAAACTGCAAAAGGTTGTTTCACTTTCAACAACAGAGGCAGAGTATGTTGTTGTTATAGAGGCTAGTAAAGAGATGATTTGGTTACAAAGTTTTATGGAGGAATTAGGAAAGAAGCATGAGAATAACAGTTTGTACCGTGACAGTGAGAGTGTAATTCATCTTGCAAAGAACTCAACCTTCCATTCGAAGACTAAGCATATACATTTGAGATACCACTTCATACGATTAGCCTTGGAAGATGGAAGTTTGAAGTTGGAAAATATACACACTAGCCAGAATCCTGTAGACATGTTAACAAAGGGAGTAACTAGAGAGAAACTAAGTTCCTGCTCAGTTTCAGTTGGTATTCGAGAATGAATATGAAGATGAGAAATTTTCCAGGTCCAAGAAGGTTTAGAGTCCAACATATACAACAGCGGTGGAGTTGTTGAGATCAGTCTCCAAGTGGGAGATTGTTGGTTGTGGAGCCTGATTATGTTTCTGATTCAGAGGTCCTTGCTTTCAACCGTGTTTATACCCCATGAGACTTTACACCCCAGAAGTATGTACACTCTTCCACATGGGGTAGTGCAGAGGGGGGGGGGGTACCCCCTCTACGAGGTCTGGGAGCGAAGCCCCCGAAGGAAAAATTGCCTTGTAAATGTATATTGTAATTTCATTGTAAATCTGGATCATTCATTATAAGGTCGCAGATCTAACAGTAGAAATTATGTTAGGGTTTTTTCCCTAGAAGGAAACCCTCTGTTATGAGGGAAATGTATTATGGTTATGCATTATGGTGAGTATTGTATTCTGAGAGAGGATATTGTGAGAGAAAGAAGAGGAAGTTACAATGAGTTTTGCTATAGGTTGTATCCCTTCATTGCTGGATAATAATAAAGGAAGGACTTGGCAATTTCTCTGGTGGACGTAGCCCACACTGGGTGAACCACATAAATTTGTTTCTCTCTTGTATTGTGTATCTTCTGTGTTTTGTTTTCGCATTTGTTTTATTTTATTGCTCCGCGGTCCTGTTTTTCTAACAGATTTTTATATTCATTGTTTCCAAATACAACATTGTTATTGACCCCCTTAAGGTTTAGGTCATTTCCAAACAACCTCCACCTTGCAATTTACACCAATTACATATCCTACAAGGGAAATCCAATTTGTTGTGGTGTTTTTTCCCAAACTATGCCATTATTTCCTATGGTTATTATGATATGTATGTTTTGTATGGGATGATTAGGCTCAACAATCCTTCAATGTGTTAAAATAAGCCCTTTCCTCAACACCTTTGATTATTCCCCCTAACTTTGATAAGGAATTCACCCTTTACATTTCCACTCCACCCTTTGTTGTTGTTGGAGTATCAATTCAGGATGGGATCAATGGATGTGAGTGTGTCATTTATTATGTGAGTGAGAACCTATCAGGGCCCCCCTTGTCTTATACCCATGCAGAGAAATTGGCCTTAGAGATTTTCTTCTCTATCCATAAGTTACATCATCACATTTTGATGTGAAAAATGAAGGTAATTATGAATTCTAACCCCATGTCCTTTATCTTGAGCCGATGGGAGATCAATGGAAGTATACCCATGGGATCATTATCCTTCAAGAATTTGACTTAGAGTTTGCTACATCCAAGACTAAGAAATCCTTAGCCCTCATTGATTTTATTTTCAATCTCCCAACTAGTGTGTTGGACTTTCCCTTGAATGACGATTTTCTAGAAGAGAATTATTTTCCATATCCACATACAATCCTTTGTATGGCGACATTCTAGTCTATTTGTGAACCTAAATTTTTTTTCCTCATTTGTCTCATGACAATCATGTTAGTGTTTCATGGAAACCTACATTTTTTTTCTCATTTTTTCCTCATTTGTCTCATGACAATCATGTTAGTGTTTCATGAGATCTAGCTAAAGAAAGTACAAACAAAGATTATCAAGAAAAGAAGAGAGTTTCAATATGGAAGAATGAGAAAACATATTCACACAACTCCAATGAGCTGATGATTGATACATAGATCATGATCAATATCATACAATGAATGAGTGGAATACACTCATATATAGGGCAAAGCATTCCATAATTAAGAAAAACAATCAAGCAATTAGCTTTCCTTAGGAATGCATGCATTCATAATAGTGATGGTAAAAATAGAAAGTCTAAATAGAACTAGTCAGTTAACTCCCACTGAACTAGTGTGTCAAAAATAGAAATTTCTCCAACACCCCCCCTGAACATCACTATGGAGTAAAAATGAGTCCCGGCTACTAGGCCATTTTAGGTACTCATGTACAATGCAACTAATGAACACTGAATAAAAGTGAGGAAAGGGGGAAACCATGTGGGAACTAACCCCCCCCTCAAAAGATAATGTATCAAAAGAAGAAAATGATAGTTGCTAAGCAACTGTGTTCTTCAACAAGACAATCCCGCAAAGTCTGAAACTTTTGCTCATTGAAAGTCTTCGTGAAGATGTAGAAATAATTATGGATCTAATGAAGTCCTTTGGCAACCTATCGGGCCTTGTACTTCTTGATCCCGTGGACCCATCTGCACCTGAAAATATTCCTTTCTGGTGGATGTGGAACTAGATTCCAAGTATGGTTCTGTAGGAGTGAGTCATACTCCTTCTGCATGGCTGCTTGCCATAATGGATTTCCCACAACCCTATTGTAGTTCTGTGGATTAGTAGATTGAACCATATAGCAATGCATGGGCATTGTAGGTTCTGAAGCTAGAAATACATGAGAAGGATCCTCATGTTGAGATCGAGTCCTCCTTGAATCCAATGGATTCCCTGCAAGGTTGCCTATTGCTTGAAGTGTGGTATGTTCCTTCTTGGGCATCTGCTGAAGCTTCAACGCTGGCTTCTTATCTGGATGTACTACCTGCTTATTTCCATGTACATAATCTGAGTGTATGGAATCATCTCTAATGTTTGAAACTAATGGAGGAACAAGAGTATATGCATGTTTCAGTGGAGATGCATGCAAAGTACTCTCCTTACGTGTAAGTAGAATATAGGAGTCATCGTCAGAAAGCTTAGTGAATTTATACAACCTTGACTTGTGATCCACCTCACTAATTGCAATGATGGAATTGTCATGCATGTCAATTACTGAAACTAAATCTGATGTAAATTCAACCTTTTTTCCTTTGTGAGTGATCTGATAAACTGAGAGAAGATTCATACAAAGATTTGGAGCATGTAAAACATTCTCAAAAGTGCCATTGTGGAGTTCCACTCTCCCTTCTCTTGCTACTGCTACTGGAGTATCATCCCCCATGAGAATAGGGGGTCTTGAGCATGGACTCAAGGAAGGGAAAACTTCTTCTTTCGCTGCCATATGATGGGTTGCACCAGAGTCTATAATCCTTGAATCAGATGAGGAATTAATTGCAACAAGAGCATGATGATTAGATTTCTTAGGAGCCTGATCTTCTTCCTTCTGCTTCTTGAATCCCTCTGGAATGAAGTTTCCAAGGTTGTTCTGCTGAAGTGCATGTGCCATAAGATCGATCTGTTTCTTCATGCATGTAGACTCTTCATGATTCGGTTTATTGCATTAAGTGCATTGCTTTCCCTTCTTCTTGGACTCTGAAGAGTCTTTGGAACCTGAAGAATCATTAAAGGATTTGGAATATCCCTCAATCCTATTATGTTTGAATGACCCTTTTCCATCATGCATGGTGAGTGCATGTGCTTTGGGATCTTTCATGAGGCCCATATGTATGAGTTTTGTCTGCTCTTGTGTAAGAGACTCAATGAACTGAGCCAACGTAGGCATTTTCCAATTTGTTCCAAAACAACATCTGGCATAATGGAAATTGGAGACATGTACAGTGTATTTTGGTCCTAGCTTAGCCAAGATTGTTAGAATAAGTTGTTTCTCTTGTGTAGACTTATCAATACCAAATTCCCCCAAGCTCAATAGAAAAGATTTAAATTTAATAAAAAAATCTTGTTTATTATCAAAACTTTTAGGGTCTAAGGTATTCAATTGTACCTCAAGCATATGACCTCACATCTCATCCTGCTTTCCAAAGAGTCCTTCCAAGGTGGTCCATATCTCATTTGGAGTCGTGCATGCAGCAACATGAAACCATAAATCAGTGGAGATTAATTCAAGAAGTAGTTTTGTGGCCTCATCCTTACGGTTCGCCCATCTCATCTTCTTAATCGTTGATGTAGGTTATGTTTCTGTCGCCATCATTAAATTATACAATACTTTTCTTTTGAGTTGGAATGTCACCTTGGGATTCCAATCAAAATAATTGTATGGTGTGAGGATTACCACCAAGTTTGACTGTATAATAGTTATCATATCCATCTCTCCCACTGATTCCAAGAACCCCTAAAAATTTACTCTCAATCTGCAAGTGAAAAATTAAGAAATTAAGAATTCATATTAGTTTCAGGAGATGATCTTGCGACTTACTTTCTAAGCAAACTGTGAGAAATCTCGCCAAATGGTTGAAAATCCACTTCCAAAATGGGCCAATTTACTTTCCTCATGGGTCGTTTCCTCCAAAACGTAATATTTTGGGAGCAATGAATGTGGAAAGGTACGACCACGGATTCGTATCAGTTTCAGGAGGCTATCTTGCGGCTCACTTTCTAAGAAAACGGTAAAGAATCTCGTCAAACAGTTGAAAACCCACTTCCAAAATGGGCTAATTTACTATCATAATAGACCGTTTCCTTAAAAAGGTAATATTTGGGGAGGAATAATTGCTAAAATTTATGACCATGGATTTAACTTGTCGAAACCCCAATTTTCCTTATTCTTTGGCTTGTCTGGCTTGCTCCAAGCAGCATAGCTCTGATACCATGTTATTGTTTCATAGAAACCTGCACAAGAGATCTAGCTAAAGCAAGTACAAACAAATCTTATCAAGAAAAGAAGAGAGATTCAATATCGAAGAATGAGAAAATATATTCACACTACTCCAATGAGTTGATGATTGATACATAGATCACGATCAATATCATACAATGAATGAGTGGAATACACTCATATATAGGGAAAATCATTCCATAATTAAGTAAAGCAATCAAGCAGTTAGCTTTCCTTAGGAATGCATGCATGCATAATAGTGATGGTAAAAATAGAAAGTCTAAATAGAACTAGTTAGTTAACTCCCACTGAACTAGTGTGTTGAAATAGAAATTTCTCCAACAAATCAACGTCATATTCACCATTAGGCCCCTTTTTATCTCTTCATTGGAGATAAACTCTATTTTTTAGGAGTCAATACCTTGTTGCATCATTGTCTCACTCACAATGAGGTGGAGAGGGTCTTAAATGCTTTCCATGGAGGTACTACCCAAAATATCATGCATACAAGTTATTTTTTTCCTTCTCTATTCATAGATTGCATACAAGCAGTTAAGAAGTGAATTAACTATCAACTTTACACCCCTAAGGTATGGACCCCTCTAGCCCCGTTGAACCCTATTATCACCATTGGTCCATTTTACAAAGGGACCATTGATTTCATGGAGTGTAACCCTACATATTATAGTGGTCATAAATACATTACTGTAGTCATTGATTACTTTACGAAATGGGTTGAAGCCATGCCAACATTTAAGAATACCACTAGTACTGAAACTCATTTATTTTTCAATCACGTTATCACTCGATTTATTGTCCTGAAACAATTAGTTTCTGACCATGGCTGACACTTTGAAGATGAAACCTAGCATTAGATAACTTCATTGTTTGGTTTTGAGCACCAATTATGAATTTTCTATGTGTGCTTCTCAAGCACTGGAGAGTGCTAAAGAGTAAAATCCCACAAATATTTCAGTGAATAATGTTCCTTTTATAAGATTTTTTTTTTTTTTTCAACATTCACTTTCTTTAAAATGGACTAGGCAATCAAGAATAACACATACTAAAAAGGAAATATAATAATTATTAAATAAGATCAAATGAGTGAACCACCACAATATGATAAGATAGATCAACTCAAGACAATACATTCAACAAGGAATCATAGAGATGTATATGGTTCTATACTCAACATTAAACCTCCAAACAAGAGTTGAAAGAATGATAAAATATAATAAAATCATAAAATAGCTTCCCACATATATTTCAAAATAATTTAATCCTAGAAAGTTTGTTCACGAATATAGAAATATATCTACCATGAAAGGCCTTGATAGATTAATAATGACCTAAATAAATAAAGGAATAAAATCATTCACCTTAAAAGGTAGGAATGGGGCTCCCACAAACCTTGGAATCAAAACCTGAAAGAAAACACGAGAAAGTAATCATAGGCCTATCTTACTGGTAAAACCTTAAATATATTGAATGAACCTATGATTCTAATGTTGGACACACCTACCACACTTAGAGGGGGGGTGAATGAGTGTGGGGCTCTTTTTCCCAAAAGCTTCCCTCTTTGCAAAACTTCTTAGTTAACATTCAACATTTATTCATTACCCTTTGTTTTCATTTATAACCAGTTAGATGTGAACATATATCAACAACATATATCAGAAATATATCGTCAACAAGTCATCACCACAAGGAACACAAAGAACACAAGATGTATGGACAATTTTTCTTTTTATTATGGACAACAATCTGAGGTTTATCTGCAACAACTGAATAGAGTACAACTCTACAAGAGCACCAGCTCTATAATGCAAGACTCAACTTACACCCTCAACACCAACTGAGATGAGGCAACAATCCTCAACAAATATCAATCTATCAACAGATACGCGACCTATCTGTAGTGCAGCTAGCGTGTGCACGTGCCCTGGCTCACTACAACCCGCATATGCATGCGACCAGTGTATACAACAACCTATGTATACCTTATGAGTTGTTAGGGTTTGTCCTTCAAGATCAACTCAGATTCTCTGCAATCAATATATCATTCTCTTCTGTCTCTGACTGTCCAATCTGACCATCATCCAGTCACAACACATCCAAGCTCTCCAATAGCTTGCTTATGCTCCACAACAAATCAATATGAATGCTATCTCAATCATGTATAAACAACTAGTATACCATAGCAATCATGTCACCACTGAATCACAAGAGTACTGATCACTCAATCAACCAAATCAACCAAACTGAAAAACATCATAGAAGCCATACCAATAATTCCCTAAGCATTCACAACACATCAAACAATAGTATCCATCAAGACAATAATGTAACCATACCAGTGTCTCAATGATAGATGTGAGCCCATAGAATGCAGATCTGGAACCTTCCTCATCATCCAAGAGCTTGACACCAGCTCAAACACAAGTCTTCACCATTCTATCCACCATACGCTCCCTATACACAATCAACCCGCGTACACACTCACCCTATACATAGCCAGCCCATGTATACCTTCAATGTACACACACTCTATACACAAACAACCCGAATGTGCATCAAAAAATAGGATTTTCTGTGAATCCGAGAATTTTTCCATCAAGATCTTCGACATTGCTGAAAATTTGATGCATCCATGAGATCCTCCTCTCACTCTCTTCCTCAGAATATATCTTCAATCATGTTCAAGAGATCCACACCAATAATAGGCTCTCACAAGAAGCTCTCCATCAATACTCCAAAAGATATTCACAAGAAGCTCTCCATTGATCCACAAAAAGGATTATCTGCAAGAGACCATAGCTATCTTATTTATACTTTCATCCTCTAGGTCACTTAACCCATTTCTAGGTTACTTAACCTATTTTACTTATTTTAGGGTTAACCACTTTCCATAAATAGAAAGTTCTCCAATACTTTCTCATTTAAATATTCCTTCTTGATTTTGTCACTTCTCTTTATTATTTAAAT
>ML784079.1:0-19570 GCA_009831015.1 Picea engelmannii | reverse complement strand
ATTTGATTCTTCAATAATTCCTCTATCCTTTTGGCTTCTTCAATTTGGGTTTTGAGATGGACAATGGTTTCAAAACTTTTGCAAATCTCATCATCTATATTCATGTCTTCTTTTCCATTCTTTAGTCTTGTGATTTCTTCTTCCTTTTTATTGCTCTCTTATTGTTCCTTGATCATTTCTTTTAACTTCAAGATGTGCCTTTGACTCCTCCTAAGAAACGTCTTAGTGCTATCCGAAAGATAGTTATAGTGTGTATAAAAATCATCACTTTTATATCTATATAAACCTTCTTCAATTTTCTTTTGAAGTTTTAATAGATTTTCTTCTATTATTTTCATGGGATAATTACCATCAAAATTTACATAGATTGTTTCTATATCTTCTTCTTCACTTGTAGAGAAAAATTCATCATCGTCATCATTGCAATCAAGTGCTTTTGAGGGTTCTTTACCTTTATTTGAAGTATCTTCACTATCTTCCTTTTTGCCAACATCAACACATAATTCTTTGCCTTCATCTTCAAGATCTTCCTTTGTTCTATCATTACTTGATTCTTTATCTTCACTTGAAATGTTTTCAAAATCATATTTAGAAATAATGCATTCAAGAGTTTTTGATGATTCTTTACCTTTGATGATCTTGATGGAGTGCTCTTCAATTTCTTCCTTCTCCTTCTTGCTTTGATATGTCTCCTCTAGCTTTAGCCATATATCCTTGGAGGAACTGCATTGTCCCATGCTCTCTTTGATAGGGCTTGAGAGTCCACTAAGAATGGTCTTGAGAGCCAATGCATCATTATTCTTTCCTTCCCTTTGTGCTGCAAACTTTGACTTGTTCTTCAACGGAACTGATCCACCAATGGTTGCCTTCCAAATAGTTGCTCCCATTGTCTTCAAATGTAATCTCATCTCTATTCTCCAAGTAGATTAGTTTTCCTCATCAAGGATTGGAGCTTCATCATCCATTTGTGTGTCTATGGATCTCCTTCAAGCTTGTTAAGGCTTGTAGTGAAGGCCCTCTCTGATACCAATTGTTGGAAACACCTACCACACTTAGAGGGGGGTTGAATGAGTGTGGGGCTCTTTTTCCCAAAAGCTTCCCTCTTTTCAAAACTTCTTAGTTAACATTCAACATTTATTCATTACCCTTTGTTGTCATTTATAACCAGTTAGATGTGAACATATATCGGCAACATATATCATCAATATATATCAACAATATATCATCAACAATTCATCACCACAAGGAACACAAAGAACACAAGATGTATGTACAATTTTTCTTTTTATTATGGACAAAAATCCAAGGTTTATCAGAAACAACTGAATAGAGTACAACTCTACAAGAGCACCAACTCTATAATGCAAGACTCAGCTTACACCCTCAGCACCAACTGAGATGAGGCAAAAATCCTCAACAGATATCAATCTGTCAACGGGTACGCGACCTATCAATAGTGCAACCAGCGTGTGCATGAGCCCTGGCTCACTATAGCCCGCGTATGCACGCAGCCAATATATACAACAACCTATGTATACCTTCTGAGCTATTAGGGTTTGTCCTTCAAGATCAACTCAGATTCTCTGCAATCAATATATCATTCTCTTCTATCTATGACTATCCAATCTGACCATCAACCAGTCACAACACATCCAAGCTCTCCAATAGCTTACTCATGCTCCACAACAAATCAATATGAATGCTATCTCAATCATGTATAAACAACTAGTATACCATAGCAATCATGTCACCACTGAATCACAAGAGTATTGATCACTCCATCAACCAAATCAGCCAAAATGAAAAACATCATAGAAGCCATACCAAGAATTCCCTAATCATTCACAACACATCAAACAATAGTATCCATCAAGACAATAATGTAACCATACCAGTGTCTCAATGATAGATCTGAGCCCATAGAATGCAGATCTGGAACCTACCTCATCATCCAAGAGCTTGGCACCAACTCAAACACAAGTCTTCACCATTCTATCCACCATATGCTCCCTGCACATAGTCAACCTGCGTACACACTCACCCTATACACAACTAGCTCGCGTATACCTTCAATGTGCATGCACCCTATACACAGACAACCCGTGTGTGCATCAGAAAATAGGGTTTTCTGTGAATCTGAGAACTTTTCCACCAAGATCTTTGACATTGCCGAAACTTTGATGCGTCCATAAGATCCTCCTCTCATTCTCTTCCTCAGAATAGATCTTGAATCATGCTCAAGATATCCACACCAATAAGATTCTCTCACAAGAAGCTCTCCATCAATACTCCAAAAGATATTCACAAGAAGCTCTCCATTGATCCACAAAAAGGATTATCTGCAAGAAACCATAGCTATCTTATTTATACTTTCATCCTCTAGGTCACTTAACCCATTTTTAGGTCACTTAACTCATTTCTACGTTACTTAACCTATTTTCCTTATTTTAGGGTTAACCACTTTCCATAAATAGAAAGTTCTCCAATACTTTATCATTTAAATATTCCTTCTTGATTTTGTCACTTCTCTTTATTATTTAAATAATCCATCCTAACTTTGTCACTTTACTTTATCATTTAAATAATGATTTCTTCTTTTAGGGCACTTTGAATTCTTTGACCATTTGGGGCTTCAAGCCAACACATGGGGGTCCTTCAACTTCGTAGGGTCATAACTCTCAAACCGTGAGGAGTTATGTGAAAATCCACATACCACCAGAAATGTCATGACAAGCACTATCCATCTAGGATATTTTCAGTAACAAATTCATTTATCTTCATCTCATTATTCCAACCATTCTTCTAGGATAACTCAATCCACAAAGCGTCTTCCCGTGAGGGATTTCACCATAAGGAGAACACTTTGGAGTTCATCTATTTGTGCACCTTATCAATCATGATAATACAATAATGAGTCATATTTTCATCTATGCATCATATCAATGATCCATCTTTATCAATTGGTTTCCACTTTGACATCTATCATTCTCATCAAGGACAATACATATACATTGTTCATCAATCATCAATCAATCAATTACTTGACATCAATCAATGACATCAATAAATCAAACCATTTGCATCAATGACATATGATCCAACAATCTCCCAAATAATCAAACCATTGGCATCAATGACAACATTATCCAACATCTAAGAGGAAAGAAAAGGCCAAGTAAATCTTGAGATATTGTAATTTCTTACAAAATTATGGGGTGTCTCCTCCTTTTTTGTGTTCTATCCACCTTTTAAATAACCATCATTTTTTCATTCAATAACTCCAATTGTGGCTCTGACTGCTTTCAAGAAACCTCAACAATTGTTTCAGCCACTTTGTCAACCCAAGTTTTAATGTAATCCTCGAAAGGATTCATAATAATCTCTTCTTTGGTCCTTATTGCAAATTTATTTTCACCAATTTCACTTAACTCTAGTTGCTTCTCAAAAATCAAAGAATCATTTACCAAATTCTTAATAACAAGGTCATTTACCAACTTTTGTATTTCCTTCTCAAGATAGTTTATTAACTAATCAAATTGAGTATTCAAGGAAGACTTAGTATTTTTCAATTGACCTTTGAATTATTCTCGAGTAAGTACCTTATCCTCATGCAATATGGATGATCTTTCCAATTCCTTAATAACATCCACAACATTAAAGAAAACCATGCTCCCTTTATCTATGATATTACAATTGTCTATTAATTGTTGGAGGATGTTAATGTGACTATCCCAACCAGCGCATACTTATTTCACTCTCTTATTTGAGGGAAGGTTTTACTTCTGCTATTTATGATCACCATGTTGCTCGATTTTCCTATGAAGTTCTCAACATAATTCTTACAAAAATCTTGATCACTCTTCAACTCTCCCTGAAAAGATTCACTTAATAACATGATTTTGGTAGTGATACAAGATGACCTATTCACCAACTCCCATAACTCAGACAACAAATTTACTCTATCCTAGGTGGTGCCCATGACTATTCTCTTGACACCTTGCAATAATTATTGATCCTTTCTTGTTTTGACAATTGTCTTAGGAATTTCCTCCAAAGGCTTGTCAAGTGGCTAAATAGTTAAGGTTTTGTAAACAAGGGTATCATATTTAAGTTTGGTTCTAGTTCTACCAACCTTTTCCATAAGACAATGTTCTAATGTAGTTTATATTTCTTAGAATATGATAGCATGTCACTTTTATTCTTATGCATTATATTTCTCCCCATATTCCCAGAGTCTCATTATCCAATACAATTATATTTTTCTCTAACATCTTCTTTCCTGTGATCCTAAATTTCCCAATTTGAAGTTTCATGGATTGGGGATCAAACTCAGCATGATGTAAATTAACAAAATTATCTTCGAAAGTAGGAACACTAGACATAGTCATATTTCTCAATGAACATATCATTTATCATCTATTTGGTGGCTCAAGAAGGAAATGTGTCCACTTAGTCATCTATTTACATGTCATTTGCATCCATCTTAAGAACTTCAGGTTGGTCCTCTTATAAAGATATCTCCTTTTTGGGATAAAGGGAATAACATGTTCCTTAACTACCCTAGGGATCAAATATTCTCTATCCTTATCATCACCATCAATGTAACTGACTAAATTGGATTTCCCAAAGGATGTGGTATTATCCCTATTCATTTGTGCCACAAAACCACCCCTTCATGAAGTGATTCGATCCCTTCATTTATGGATGGACTTATTGTTTGACTCATTCATGCTAACTTATGGATACTTTATTACACTCTCACTTATAATTTTTTTATGGAGGTACACCTTCGAGACTAATTATTGATTGTTTGAGGAAGAGATCATGGAGGTTGTTGGAGAAACTATCAAAGTTGATTGACCACATTGAGAATGTCGTTACCTTCTTGGCTATTTTTGGAGGTTGTTTTTAGCTAACTCGTTATTTTATTATTGTTGAAATTGTCTTATGAAGTTAGTTAACATGAGAACATTATTATATTGTTTTCCTTAGAGAAAGGGATGATTATCTTATTATTTCTTCTAGGAGAGGAGAGTGGATCCCAACAACTCACTTCTAATTTTAGTAAGGAGTTTGTTGAGGACATAAATGTAATATTTTATTATATTCCTTGGAGAACTAATGGATCTAAGAAAACAATTATTTTTCTACTGTAAGAGGAGTTGAGCTCAAATTTATATAATAGCTTGTTTTCTCCCTGTTAGTGTGAATATGGTTTTTTAGCTATCTATTTCTTTCTTAGCTAGTTCTCCACTTTATCTCTCTTCACACTAGGTTAAGTTTACTTATGGAATTTTTCACTTTATCCCATATTGGTTGCGTTTTTAGTCTCTTGGGTGGTAAATCTTATATATATTCACCCATTACTCTCATAGGGGCATCTCATTTTCATTGTATGCTTTGCATTCTCTTGAGTAGAATATAATTTATTCTTGCTCATTTCTAATTTCTAGATTTGCTTCCCTTCATTCATTTGCATTCTTAGGTAGTTCTTTATCCAAATGTTACATGATATCAGAGTGGTTGTGAGTTGTGGGTTAGCAATATTTTAGAAATATGAGTGTAGAGACTTTTTTTTTTAAATACATGATTATGCTCTTTTCTTGCATCCTTGGATGGATTGGAGAATCATAAAAGTGTGGATAAAACACTAGTTTTTTGGGGGTTCTCTTTTTTACTTTCTAGACACAGGTTTTTTCAAAGCTTCTCAGAGACATTCTAAGCTCACCATTGAGTCTAGAGCAGCTGAGATAGCCATATTTTCCTTTTGTTTCATCCCAGTTGGACACTAGAGGAAACATATATGAGGGTTTGAAGTTAGAGGTTTGTTTCTAGATCCAGTAGGGAGTGACCATTTTGGGTGAAATATGACCCTACCATCACACTCAGAAGGCTTGGAAATCCTAATAATGATTGTCCATTTGTCAATTTTGGGAAAAATTGTATGGAGAGGCGAATATTTTTTCCTAGGGATTCACACGACCTCCTAGCGTGCACTTCAGTTTCGCAACAATTCCACTAAATTTGACCGAAGATGAATTTTGGTGGTTTCACTAAGTTTGGTAGGAATTTTGCTAAATTTGGAATATTTGCTAATTTATTTGGAGGTTTCTACAGTTGGAATTTTATCTAAGATTGGAAAAAAATTTGTTGAATTTGGCGGAAGGTGAATTTTGAATTTCATACTCCCTCTCCATTGGTAGGTTGGTTTTGAAGAAAAAATTTGCAAGCTCATATCTCGCGATTTTTACCTCCTTTTCTCAAGCAATTTTTTTTATTTGGGACAATTTTTTATGCTCTCCACACTGGTGCGGAAAGTTATTTATTTTGATGCATGAATTTTCCATAATTTGTAGATTCTCATAGGTGACACTGAACGGTTCTCATTTTGAGAACTTCAAAGGACCATATCTTTTTCATATGACCTTGAATCAAGGTGATTATTTTTTTGAAAGTGCGTGATTGTTTATCTAATTCATAGTGGTCTTGTTTATTTATCTTGGTATTGTACCAAAATTGTACTTTCAACACATACTCATTTTTTGAGGATTTTTAAAGGCATTGAAGTCAATTCCACTCATTGTTCTCTTGGTAGTGGCAATTGTAAGTGCACTAAATATAAAATTCCAAATATTTTTTCTTGGGGGGCGGGGGGGGGGGGGCTCTTTGATCGAGTGATTTGGGGGGGGATATCTTGGTGTGATTGTTCTTGTGCATCTCTTTCTATTCATGCTTTCTTTTCGTTCACAAATGGGAAACTTTAAATTTCAATTGCTAACACCATACAACAACAACACATTGCATCAAAACACATGGAATGCCTTAATACAATAAGGATATACACCTTATGTTGAAAAAAGGTAACTAAACCCACAGATGATAAGGAAAAGGTAATTTGGATGATAGAACAAAAAAAATCTCTTGGTTTTCTTAGGAGTCTACTTTCCATTGATATAATGTTTCAAATTGATGGATGTACAAATTCACATGATGCGTGGGAAAAATAAAAAAACATCTATGGGACAATTGATAAAATTAGGGGATATCAAATTGACAATGAACTAATGAGTCTTGATCCTAAATATTTTGACAACATCTAAGACTATGAAACAAAGGTCAATGACCTACGAGCCCATTGTAAATCATGTGGGGTAGAGAAAAAGGACATGCACCTTGTCATAACTACTCTCTCTAAACTTGGACCTGAATATGTTGCATTTGTTTCTAGATTTCACACTCATATATTCACTATGAGATCTACATATACAATTCCTTCTTTTGCTTCCTTTTAAAAAATGTTAATGCATGAGTAGGGGATGCTTCTTTCCATGGATATCCTTAATCCATCTTAGTCTTATGATTTGTTAGTTGATCATCTAAAGGGACATAAATAGTTAAGGAAACCTAACAAGAAATGAATGAAGTTTGAGAAGAAGTCACAAAAAGATCAAGAATAGTCATCATCTACCCCATAAGAAGACTCCAGATCCTCTTCTTTGAAGGGGGATTCTCATAAGAAGAATATGCCAACTTGTATTTACTGCAAGAATATTAGTCATAAGGAACATTCTTGTCATAAGAAACAAATCAATGAGCTGAAGCATCTTTTGAAAAAGAAAACCATTGAAAAAGAACATCTCCTTTTTCCAATTCAAGAAAAGGGAAAGCAATTGTAATTGTTGCTACTGCAGATTATTCTTAGCAATGGATTCTCGAGTCTAGTGCATCACTTCACATGGGATCTATCAGAGAATGTTTTTCTTTGTTGGATACTTTTTCAGTGCCCCACATTCTCATTTGGGATAACTCTCATGTAGATGTCACCGACAAAGGTTTTGTTTATGATAGCATTGATACTTTTGAGGATGTCATATGTGTTCCTAATCTGTTATCCCACCATATCTCTATCTATTAGATTGCCTAGAATGGAAGAAAAGTTGACTTCACTCCATATTTCGTCACCATCAAAGATATTGAAGACAATTCACTTCTTGCAGTTGGTAAGGTTGATCATGAGTCGTGCATGTATTCTTTCTCTCATTTTGTACATGTTTCTCATTCTACTTATTTTCTTTCATATTTATATTTTGTGAGAAAGTTATGGCATGAGAGGTTTGTCCATATCAACTTTCATTGTCTTCAATAGCTCAACATGTAGGATATGGTCATAGGTCTTCCTCAAATAATTTTCTCAGATGGATTTCATTTGGTTTGTGCCTTAGGAAAACATCATGAGGACAAGTTCAACAAAGGGAATGTTTGGAGGGCTTCATAAGTCCTTGAGATGGTCCACAGTGATGTGGCGGGTCCATTTCCATCCTTTTCTTTCATCAAGGCTTGTTAATTTCTCACTGTTATTGTTGAATTTTATAGATACACCTGGGTCTAATTTCTTGGGCAGAAAAGTGAATATTTTGATAGATTATATGACTTCAAGGATTGCATTGAGAAACAATCTCGGAAGTGCATCAAAATTGATCACACAGACAATGGCAAAGAATATGTGAACCATCAATTTGAACAATTTTGCACTCTTGAAGGGATATTTCTTCAGCATAATGTCGCCTATACACCTCAACAAAATGGTGTGGTAGAGAGGAAAAATAGGTCCCTTAAAGAGATGGTTGGCTACATGATCCATGCACACTCCCTTGCACCTAAGCATTGGGAAGAAGCTATCAAATTTGTTTATCACATTCATAACAGAGTTCTACATAAGGCATTGAATGGTATCACTCCCTTTGAAGGTTTGTGTGGCAGGAAACCTATTGTGCAACACTTCAGAGTTTTTGGTTCTCCAACTTGGGCACACATTCCTTCAAAGAAGCACAAGGCCTTAGAACCTTAGAATAATCCCTGCATCTTTGTTGGTTACCTCAATGGTTTCAAAGGATATCGACTCTTGGATCCTGAGACACATGACCTCTTCATTGAGTGTGGTGTGCAATTTGAGGAAATATCTCCTAGCTCATCCACTCATCTTCCTTCCTCCATAGTGGATTCAGATAGTGACTCAGAGGATTTTCCTCCAAATACCTCTACTCACAAATTTTACGACAAGGTTTCATCCTCCTATTCATAGAGTTTAGATTCTGAGTATGAGGATTATCCTCCTCTATATCCTACCATGCCTCATTGGGGTTGTCAGACACTTCAATCTATATGCACTGTTGTTGGGGATCCTTTCGATAATTAGAGGAATCAATCATAGAATCAAGATACTCTACATTCCCACATTTCCATAGATTCATATCCATAGTCATTTCATGAAGCATCGAGTATTTTTTATTGGGATTCAGTATTGGAGGAAGAGTACAACTCATTGATTTGAAACAAAACTTGGGATCTTGTTCCACTTCCTAAGGGAATAAAACTGGTTCGATGTAAGTGGATCTGTCAGACCAAATTTGAAGTGGATGAATCAATTGACAAGTTCAAAGCACATCTCATGGCTAAAGGGTTCTCTTAGGTTCCTAGTGTTGACTACACTGAGACCTTTTCTCTCATTGCCAAAATGAACTCCATTCGCTTGATACTTGCTATTGTTGTAGCTCAAGATTGGGTTGTACATCAGATGGATGTGAAGTGTTCATTTCTTCATGGGGATATACATGGAGAAAACATAGGTATTTGTTCAGGATTCTTCACTAGTTTTCATATTGCGAAAGTCTCTATATGGTCTCAAACAAACCCCATGGGCTTGGTATGCCAATATGGACTCCTTTATTCTCTCAGTTGGGTTCTCTATTTTCCACTCATATTATAATGTATACATCTTGAAACAAGAATATTCTCTTATATTCTTGTCTCTCTATATTGATGACTTGATTGTCACCGAGAGCACCTCACCCATCATTGCAAGCATCAAAACTGCTTTGCATTATAGGTTTTCCATGACTAAGTTGGGTCTCTTTCACTATTTTCTCGGAATTGAAATCAATCAATCCTCTTCTGAGATCTCTCTTGCATATCCCAAGTATTCTCTTGATATTCTGACCCATTTTCATGTGATTAATTCTAAGTCTGCACCGAATCGCTTTTTGTTTGGAGTCAAGATTGAGGAAAAGTGTTCCACACCACTAGTTGATGCCACTTTGTATTGCCAACTTGTTGGAAGCCTCATCTACTTGACTCATACTTGACCCAAAATTTTGTTTGCAATTGGAATTATTGCATGCTTCATGATAGAGCTGCATGAGATTCACTAGAAGGTTACCAAATGTCTTATGCAATATATACAAGGAACTCATGAGTACGAGATTCACTATGCAGCAAGCACATATTTATATTTGACTGGATACATAGATTCTGATTGGGATGGTTCTCTTAATGAATGCAAGTATACATCTGGCTACAATTTTCACTTTGGTTTCGATCCCATTTGTTGGCAGAGCAAGAAGAAACATGACATTACTCTTTATTCGATTGAGGCTAAGTGTATAGGGGTTGTTAATGTCATCACTAAGGCTATTTGGATTCATAAATCCTCACTAAACTTGGCATCACTTTTTCAGAAGCCATCAGTAATCTGTTGTGACAACTAGAGCACTATCCAAATCTCAAAGAACTTGGTTCATCATCAAGGGACCAAACACACCTAGATCCACATGCATTTTCTTAGGGAGTCAATTTATGAGCAGTTCATTAATGTGCGTTATTATCCTACAACAGAGAAGGTTGTAGACATCTTCACCAAAATATTCACTAAGAGAAAGTATGTCCATCTTCGGTCTCTCTTGGGGGTGCGAGACATTTATTCTAGGGGGGTCACTTATCCCTTCTTGCTTCATCCTCTCATGGGGGGATTTTTTTCACACTAGGATTTATCCTTCCTTTTATGTTTGAGGATAGCCCTTCCAGTTTTAGAGAGGGATCTCTCTGTAAGATTTAGATAAGTTTCAGGTTTGAGATATTAGGCAAGTTAAATAAATAGGACTGTATTGTTTTGTTTTATAAAATGGCTGAAATATTGCTTACGCATCCATTGGGATATGGGGTATGTGTCAAGGTTTGAGATCAAAGAACATATTTTATAAGGTTTCTTCACAGGGTAGGATAATTGAAAAAGTTGGATCCTTTAGAATTAAAATTATGGGTAGCAGAAAAGATGAGATAAATCAATTAAAATAAAAAAGTATTCAAGAATTTCTTTATCATAACATTAGAAGAAAAACACTTAGATCTTTAAAATCCAGAAACAGAGTATACGAAGATAAATTCTGCAACTTTAACTTCTTTTAAATGATTAGATATAGAAAACAAGAATGATAACGAAGACAGATAACCATTCAACAGAGAGGAGTAGACATCACCAACAGTTAACACGTAGGAATCCTGTGAATCGTCCCTTTTATTACTAGTAGATCTCTTGAAAAAGATTACAGTGCTTACAAATTTCTTGGGCGTAAATATCAACCCTCTATACTTCAAAGTTTGAAGTATATATAGAAAAAGATTACAATCGATCCTGTCATTTAATCATCAGGACGTGGAAAAATCCAAAGATAACTAAATAGATAACAAAATACAAAATTGTAGGAACTGCTAATGATCTGTCGAATTCTTTATGTTGATTTTGGGGAAGGTTGTTAGAGAGTCATCAACTTGAATTTGATTTTTATGCATGCTAACTTGGATTGTACACCTCATCACTTACTCGATCAGAGTGCAAAGATCCTCCCATATCTGCTAATTGGGAATGGTGACTTTGAGTAGCCTTCGATATACTTCATCCATCTTTGTGTATTTGGCGAAAGTTGGCTTGGTGATGAAACTATACTTGATTTCATGTTGGATACTGAGGTCCAACTGCAGAGTCTCTAAAATTTCCTTACCTGTTATGCTACCCTGTATTCCTGAGAACTTATAGCTATCTTTTTCCACCATGGTGATCTTTTGCCTGTAGTCGGAAAGAGTCATCAATTTGTCATTTAGAACCAGTAAGCTAGGAAGACCTTTCTTTTGCAAAGCATCAATCTTGTTGAAGAATCTATGAACTCTGATATCCATGGTATGGGCTCTCTCCTTCAGTTGTAGCGTTAGTCCTCTCTTGGTCAGAACTTTCTTAACTTCGAGGATAATTTCTGTCTTGTCTTCAATTTCCAGGCTTTCCAGCTCCTCCTTAATCTTTGAATTTAGAAACCTGATGATTTCATTTGCCTCTATGGGAATATCTCCCATATCTCCCTTTGTCCTGCCAATGGCCTACCTGCTCCTCAACACTAATTCATGCTTCTCAAACATGATCTGCACAAGTGGCCAAATTTCTGTCATGGATTTTGAGATATCCATCCAAATGTTCTCCTTGGCTTCTACTAGTGTTTTTCCAAAAACTATTTTCTTTTGCATCTGTTGTAGTTCCTGCTTAAGTTTTTCTAATGCATTCCTCTTAGTGTTGTAGATGGCCTAGAAAGAGGTTTTAAGCTTATGGAGATTCTCTATCTCTTGTTCTAGTCTTTTGATTTCTTCTCCTTGTATGGTCATCTCCTCCATTGACTGTGCTAAAGTTTCAGATGTTTCTAGAACTGTCACTGGGGTAGCTTCTAGAAATTATGTTGTGGTAGTTGTTGATGTTGTCATTGTGCTAACTCCTGTAAGGGGGACCACACTCAGTGGAATTAACTCCATGGGAATTGTTTGTTCCTTTTCCTTTACTAATATTTCCAATTCTTCTTCCATCTCATTGATCTATGCATTCTGCTCCATGATTAACTTTAAAATTTATTCTTTTTGGCCTTCTGTCTCATCTATCTCTTTCGCCTGTGGGTCTTCAGTAGCTCACAATTTTCATTGTTTCCTCAAGGATGCTATGTCAGCATTATTTTTCTTTAGTAATTCTTCATCTACTTTCACATTGGATGGATCGTACCCAATTTTAAGTACCATCTCTTCTAAAGATTTGATCTTGTTGTCCTTTTCAAAATATGACACTTTCTCCAGCTTTAGTTGAGTCTAAACATTGTTCAAAGAAACCTGCAACTTTGCAGCAGTGGTGGAAGTGTTTGCCAATGTTGAGAAGATCATTTCTCCAGTCTGTCTATGCAATTCCATCTGGTCACCTGGATGCACCTCTACAGTATCAAACTTGAAAGTTGACCTTTTGTAATCAGAAATTTCCTTTGGTTGAGGAACTTGCACCTACAAGAAGGTCATATGCATCCTTACTTTCTCTGTATCAAAGGCGGAGAGCAGTCTATGTTGTGTTGTTGACGTTTGTTTCCAGAATTGAGCATAGGTGTTGTTGGTCAGCATCTCATTCTTTTTCTTAATCAGATTTTATTTCTCAAAAATAATTAGTCCTACAGGTCCTTGTAATGGCTGGGTAGTCAAGGTAGTGTCAATCTGCTTCTTTGATGAAGAGGTAGACATCATTTGTTGACTACTTGAGAAAAAGGGTGAATGTTCTCCCTCTACTATTGTGGTAGACTCGGTCTCTTCTCCCCTAGATCTGTCAGGGCTATGATTGGTATTGGGATTTTTCCTGTAAACCTGAAAATCCTCTGTCGAGACTTCAGTAACTGATGGGGAGACTTCCTTTCTGGGATTCTTTTCTACTGGTACCTGTGGAGTAGTGGTTTGTGAAATACTGACCAAAAAAGGTTGTTGTTTTGAGTCTTCCAAAGTGTTCATTTCCCACTCTGTCTGGTTCATGAACTTTTCAATTTCAGGTTTGGGAACATGAGTGTATGGAGAGATTTTATTCTTTAGCCTGGTTTCTGCAATGATGCCACAAGGATCATAGTGCCATGGAAAATTGATGTTGAACTTCATCTCCTTCAAAATTTTATCGACCATTTCCCCTGTTGCTCGGCTGTTACAGATGAAAGGTCCTGTATGTCCCTTGATCCTCAATTGTTGTTTCTTCTTGAAGGCTACAAAATGAATATCATCTGAGTTAATCATTCGCCTAATATAATCCAAGGCGAATATCCACACAGTCAAATATCTAAGCAGTTTGTAGGGGGGAAACTCACATCCATAAATTCTAATATCTATGTGGTTCTGGTATAGGTACCAGTCTCCAGTATTGGTGAGGTCTGAGAGATGTAGAATTCGTTGGATTTCTTCATTTATCCTTGGTTATTTTCTACCGCTGAGCATGCTTACCACTGGGTGGTAAAACTGATCTATGAATTGATTAAAAGTGAATTCTGGTGAATTCTTTCTCAAGAGTGTCATCCATAAAATGACTGGTTGTGGTTTGCCATTATGATCTAGCTTTTGCATGGAAAGCATGAACTTATCTGCTTGGAAGAACACGAACATGTATGCCAGTATTGAAGAATACGCAACATGCCCTCTATGGGAAACTTGAAAAGTTGGTCGTGAATATTCTCGGCCAGAAAACTGTTGTAATCAAACTGCATGGTGGCCCTTTCCTTGGTAGCGAAGATAGATAGATAACCCAAGATTGTCTCGTCTACCCACTTGTATGAGTAGTATCCAAGTAGACTGCAAAGAGAAGAGATAATTTGATTTCCTTTTGATGAGAAAATCGATGAGTGATACGGGGGATTTGATTTGGGTAATGGGGCACTCTCGGGGAGGAAAAACTCAAAAATCTGAGATCTCTGGGGAAAAGACAACTTTTGATACATTTCGGTTAGGATCTCAATGGTAAAAGGGGAGAAGGTTTCGGCCTTGGGTATTTGCAACATCTAGTCAATGGCTTCAGGTGTGAAAGTGAACAGGGTCTTTCCAGAGGATGAAACAATAGTTCTTTGATCGGGAAGATAATGCGCCTGGCACTTGAGGGAGAACTCGGGGAAATGGTGGATTTGGGGAAAAAGATACAGTGGGAGGTTGGACTCCTAGAGTCCGATCTCATCATTCTGGTCTAAGAAAGTAGCTTTGAACCACGAGTGCAACTTGGAAAATTCAAATTCACAGTGGGGCTCTGAAATCAGGTAATCTTTGTCGGCCAGAGGGATCCAATTGAGGTCGACCGTAGGTGGGAGGAAAGGAATTTCATCAACTTTGGATTGTTTGGACTTTGGCCCCATCACTTTGACTGATACCTACAAAAATTAAAAAATAAATGATGCTAACTATAGATTCCATGGATCAATGGAGGTTGTAGATGGGAGAAGAAAAGAGAATAATGGTTTCAGAGGTGTGTGGATTGTGGATGATGATGGAATGATGAAACAACGAGATTATCTATACAAACAGGTATCTTTTGGAGGCGCGGGGGACAAGTCAGCAGGTTAACATATATGTTAGCCTGTATTAATTTGCCAACGGGTAACTCGGGTATGAGGTGGAAAGGTAAAGAATGGGTGACGGGTGTGCGAGGATGATGTGGAAGGAAATGATTGGATGATAAGTGAATGGGATCTGACATGTGACGGGTGAGTGGAGGAGAATATGTTGGCAAAGTGATGAGACATGACTTGTAAGCAACAGGTAGTGGAGTGTGACGTCACAGGACGACGAGGGTAGTGGAGTGTGATGACATGGGACGACAGTGGTATAGGAATATGGTATGGTGGTTTATTGGAGGCGGGGTAGGCAGTTTACTTGGAGGGGGGGTAGGCGGTAACCGGTTTAGAGCGAGGGGGGTCTGAGTTAACACAATGGCGACACGTTATGGAGGGGCCCGTCGAAGAATACCACTAACTCGGACCCCCCCCCCCACGCCATAAAGGTAGAATGGTCAGGGGGGTCCGATTTTACTTGTCGATCGTCGATCTGAGTGCCATTTGCTCAACCGTAAATCTTGGCGCACTTTTTACCTATGGAGTGTGAATCATATTTGTGATGCATAAACTTAGGATAGCGTGGATTTGTGGGTTTTTTGCGCTATTTCTCTTTCATTTTTCCACCAAGGGGTTAGAACACAACCTTCTAACATCAAAATAATGAATCTCATCCAACATTATGTTTTTTTTTAATGAAGGAAAGTCAACTAACCTATGTTCTAATCTATTTACCTAACACATTTAACCCAGATTATACTGTTGGGCTAAAAATTACTCTATCCTAGGGCTATTTGATCAAGTTTAGATAGTTTGATCAAATTTATTCACTAACTAACCTATCTACTTGGCTAAGATTAAACTGTTTAGCCAAGATTTATTCACTAATCCTATCAGCACAAATTTAAAAAAAAAACTTGACCATGGTTAGAGTGTATGGATCAAACCATTCTTCTTGCATGGGGCCTTATTTTTTTTTTTTTATGCCATCTATTATTCTTTTCTTTTCTTTTATTTTTTTTTCTTTTCTTTCCTTCTTTTTCTTTTCTTTTATTTTTTTTGTAAATCATTTGCAGAATGAAATATTATTTACAATGACCAAAAATACAACAAGAGTAAAAATTTTCAGTCACCAGATGATCCTATGAAACATAGGGTTATAACACACCCTAGGTTAAGTTTACTTTGAAAATTTTTCACTTTATCCCATATTGGTTGTGCTTTTAGTCTCTTGGGTGGTAAATCCTATATATAATCACCCATCACTCTCATAGGGGCATATCATTTTCATTGTATGGTTTGCATTCTCTTGAGTAGAATACATTTTATTCTTGCTCATTTCTTATTTATAATTTTGCTTTCCTTCATTCATTTGCATTCTTGGGTGGCTTTTCAGCCAAATCTTACACTCCCTCATTTGGTATGGTTGGATTTGGGGAGCTCTTCCCTATTGAGTATTTGTTGAATATATTGAAGACAAATAAGAGTTCAATCTTATTCTATTATTGAGATATATTTTCTTGGGTTTTATTGCTAAATATTAATGTTAAAAATACTTTCATAAAAAAATTTGGAGGGATGAAATAATATGGGTAACATAATTCCTCATCAAGAATATTGTTCCTTTATTAGGAAGAACAAATGTGCAATTTATTCACCTTTAATACGTTGTATTTTGTTGTCGGAAATTTTACACTTGTGTCTTTCTCCTTGATTTGGTCTAGTTACATCCTTTACATATCCATCAACAAATACACTCTCTTACATGTTTGTGATGTCTTCTTGATTTGGACATTCACAAGTTATTTTCTCCATTAAAGGACAACAAGAAATGATTGACTATTTCTTCTTCATTCAGGCCATATTCACTCTTAACCTCATGGTAATCACCCTTAGTAGTTGATCATTCACTTCATTTTCCCAACGAACTTGACACTAGTATTGATCCTCCCATCATTTCTTTTATAAACCTAAACTACAACACATGTTTTGTTAATCTACTCGCCATTTCACCTAGAGCCATCATTGCCTAGGTTTTAGCAATCCTACCTTAGGGAAGCCCTCCTTGAGCTAGAGAAGAGCCAACCTAAAGTGTGAATAGGATTGGTGAGGTGACATTGGCCTCCCTCTTAGTCGCCCATGGACTAGTGTCAATATTTTGAACTTTAATCTAAATGTGCTAGTTTGTTAGGTAAGATTTTTGTTGTCATTTCCAGGGATAAAGTCCATTTCTCATATTTGTGTTTTTGCTAGATATGAAATTTTATGAGTGTATATTTTTGAAGATCTATTACGCATGTGGTGACTCCGGGAAGGAATGAATCCCTTGCACCTAGAAATTTTTTGAAGACGTTGTTGGGTGTAGAGGTGTTCACATCCAACAATAATGAAGGCACCTAGAAAGCCCAACTTGGTGACTCCACATTTTGGTATGAGGTAATGAAGACCATTTTCAAATTTCAATTTCAGATTTGAAGAAATTGTTATGGCATCATGGTTGGAAAATGTGTACCCTACCTTAGATTTTTTAGGCATTCTTGGATACCCAAATAAGGTTCCTTCAAGATGGACCAATGATATTTCATGATTTCATGGAGACATTTTTCTAGCAGTAAATCATGTTGCATATTTTATGGCTCATATTTCAAAACTTGATATTGAACATGAACATGTCATGATGATATTTTTTTATCGTAGCTTGGTAGGAGATGCAAAACATTGGATTGATTGTTTGGGAAAGGAAAAATATATTCATTTGTAGGTTTAATGAAGGTTTTTTTTTAGTATTGGGAAGTTGAAGAAGAAAAATTTCAAGATCCACCCAATTATCATGATATACAAGATGATGAATCCTTGGAGGACCTAGATTCCTCTTCATCTCATGATCCTTTTGAGCATAACATTTTAGATATTGAAGAAGTTGAGGATGAATCCATTGAAGTCCCTTTTCCAATTATACATGAAGAAGATCAAGTGGTCATGAGAGAACTCAAGCATCCTTCTCATTCTCCCATGAATACAAGGGTATGATAAGATATGGTCACCACAAGGATAAAACCATCTTGTGAATTTTTTTACGGAATCTCCCCGAAAAATCTATCCCTTTTGTGTTTTTATCGGAGGTTGTTAGTGGAGGCAGAGGGTCAGAGGTTTTTGTGGAGGTTTTTTTGTCGGTGCACCTTTAAGGTACATACATACTGGTGCACACATAAATGATAAAGCATAAGAGATTCAATGTTCAAAATCACCATCATAAATTATAATAAAAATAGCATGCATCAAATAAAGCACACCGGTGTCGTTGAACATTACGCACTGGTGTGCATCTCTTTCGTCAGGATCATTGCAGTAGGGTAAATAAAAACAATTACCCAACCAATTTTCATTTTTATAGTTTATATTGTTCTTCCAAACTCTCAAGAAATCATTGATTCTCACCCTCCTTCCAAATATGCCCTATTTCTGGTGCTCTACAATGACTTGAATAGCTCCATTGGTAGATTCCACACATTTCCAAATTTTGGAAATTACCACAAATTTTCATTTAATCTCAAAGGTAAAACCATGCCTCCTTGGGACATAATAGGCCAGGTATTGTTTATTACCTTCCTATTTTCATTTTCATCCAATTAAAATTTGAATTTAGCTTGAAATTTGGATTTTTTTTCAATTGTTTTTCCAATTCTGCATGGTGCGCTTGAGTGCTTCATCTCACTCCGAAGCAATGTGTCCTGAAACATGGAGAGAGAAGAGAGAGAAGGTCACTATCAAACTTCTTTCGAACCAGAAGTGGAAGAGCAAAAGATTATGTGATAGTTCAATTCAACCCTCGACAAATGCTCAGTTGCAGCAAGGGAAGCTTAGAGTTCGATTCCTAGTTTTACAGTGTTGGACGAAGGATTTTGACCGCTACATGAACTAGTTACTTACTGGGTTTCAGAAGCACTCATTGGTCTGGGACAATCAATACACATAAATAAAGGTAGAGAGATGGATAGCTTGGGATCACTAGGTGATCCATATTAAGTGGGTGGCCGGTGGGGGATGGAAAATTGCATTAGTTAGAACCCAAATTAAGTTAAGTTCACAGTAAGAACCACCCCCAACGAGTCTACTATAAACGTATGCATCGATGTCATTCAAGGAATATAATTGTAATAAATTTTAAAAAACAAAGTGGTGTGTCCTTTGGAATGCCTTGCAACCGGTGTGTAATTGGTTTTTCCCCACACCGATACATTTCTCTTAATTAAGTGCACCACTAACTTAACAATATACAAATTTTAACAAAGTGGTCCAACCATTTTAACCAAATGCACCAATGTTGTTTACATAGCCACATCGGGACATGTATTGATTGAATTGGTATAGCG
>ML784078.1:564694-604646 GCA_009831015.1 Picea engelmannii | reverse complement strand
GGAAGATTGAACCAAGCCAAGGGAGAAAAATGAATCAATGAACAACATGTCGATCAAGCGATGGAAGAGCGAACCTTCAAGGTAAACCACTGAATCTGGATCTGTAAGATCGTGCGCCTAGCTCTTCTATCAATTCTGAGTAAGTTGCTCCTATACTTGACTTCTTTATGGCTTTAAATGGCTTCAAAGGCCATTTGCGATGCTTCTATGGTCACTTCAGACAACAACCTCCTTGCACTCACATTTTGGTTATCATATGGGCTTGAGCTTTCATAACTCATAACTCTTTGCAACTAATATGACTTTTCTAGGTTCAAACATGGTGTCAATGATCATGCATAAACAATGAAATCACCCTCTGTGTCCCTTGGACAATCGATGCTATCTTTGTTTTCATTTGAATGACGGGCATATAAAAAGGCAGAGGGCTGTGGCTTCTAATAATACCTCATGTTGTTGCCAATTTCTTTATGTTTTGGGTGTTCGTGATTGCATTTGTTGTTGAGAACCATTACAACCTGCAAGTGAACAACCAACTACATCAGAAACTTTCATGCAGTAGGAAGCCAAAATTTGACAGCCATGCCTTTGGTAATACTCTTTAGTAAATTTCAACCATAATTGTTTTATCTGTTTTTATCTATGTATGCATTAGTATTTTTTATTTTAAACTGCAACCTAGTAAATATAAAATTATTACATTACAAAAAATAATACTATTCCCTTTTTAAGAATTTGTGTGTAATCTTCTACAAACACCTGCAATGAAAAAATAAATCTAGTTACCCATTTTTCATTTTTCCTTCACAGCAAACTTGAAGTTCGCCCTATAGGTCCCCGCATGATGGCGCTTCGGCCGAAGAAGAGACTACACGACTATTTATGGCATGCCCCATTCGAACATAGTGAGGGTGCTACTTAGGCCCCAGGCACTTTGCCCTATGTTGTAACCCCCATGTTGTAGCGTTCCTCTGCCATAGCTATCCATGAATGCAGGGAGCTTCTGGCCGCGTTTTGGGAGCATCTGCCTGCTGTTGAGGAAGACGCCAGTTTCTATTGGTGCCGCCTCAATTTGGTGTACTTCCATTTTTCATACATCTTTGTGGCCGCTACAGCAATAACTGTACTACCATCATTAGATAATTATACAAACCTTTAATATCAAGAAAGATTAAGTTCAACTTGAATAAGGAACATCAAGGGTGTCTGGCTTGGTTGGAGTCACCAATTTTGCTGTATTTCCGAGTAGTGAGGGAATCCAACATATTTGTACCTAGTCTTTCCCGTAACGTCATGTCCGTAGATAGGGTAAAGCAATCCTGTTTAATCTTCACCACATTGATTTGATTTTCAGTCTAAAAAAATCTGTAAATAATTGCAGTGAGTATTGCACCAAAAAAAAATTGGTACATATCCCTTTGATATCAGTTTTGAACAGTTATTTTTGGAGATTACTTCCATGCCCATATTTTAAATCAACTCATTGTGTGTTTCTTTCAATTCAAATCAACTTATAGTAGGCCAGAGCCTCTTGCATTAAAGGTGTACATACATGACCAGATTTAATTGGCAGAGGAATGAATGTTGTAGGCTAACATAGATGGAATTTGCAGGCTCATAAGCGCATAAGTGTTGTTTAATTCACATCTGCATTCATTTCCCCAATCATGGATTATTCATATATAATTTGGTGCTTCATGCCCAAAAATATTACTACAGGAAATGTTATTGTCTCGTAGGAAATGTTAGTCTCCTCTGTGTGTGCCGGACAAAATAATGTCTATATCTAAATACTCGTATGGTTAATAGAAGTCCAAAGAACTACTTATCAATAAAAACTGTAACATTTATTTTCTGAAAAATTCAACCAGCTGTAACATTTAGCAGAAGTATTAAAGTTGGAAATTTGATTTTGAAGTTCAATACTGATTAAAATGTTATAATTTTGTATTAGGGAGAAACTTTTAAGAGCAAAGTTGCTTTACACACGGAAGAAATCATGAATAGAGAAAAAAATTCAAATAAAACAGTTAATCTCGTTGCTTAAGGTGATCGAATCCCTTGTGAGATCACAAGAACGAGATATAATGCAAAAGTTTGGCGATCACCAGGATTTCGTTTGTCGTATGCAGAAGAGATTTGTATCAGAGACCATCGGTCTTCATCACCGTGTACAGAGCATGAAGCAGGACAACTCTCAACTCGCACAAGGCTTAAACCCTTCTGAACAAGGCTACAAGGCTCTCTTGCCTATGGCCTTAAAATATAGCAATCAGTTTTCGATGGCTTCAGAAAATTATTGACTATCCCAAGCCGGACGAATTCTACAATGCATAGCAGTTGTTCACCCTGGCCTTCGAACTTGCAACATTGCTATTACAAGGCTGCTATTACAATCCATCCTTGCCTGTTGCCGAGTGTTTTTTTCAATAGATTACTGAACACATGTTGAATATGATAAACACAAGCCGTCCTTTCCTGCTGCAAAGTGTTTCCTTCAATAGATTACTGAACACATGTTGAAGATAATGAACACATAGGTAGGTGTATTGAAAATCAAAACATTTCACCCTACCAAAACCTGCAAAGCGCACCCAGCGTGAATTTTAAAAGAAAGAAAAAAAAGTGACATTGAACCCAAAACCTGCAAAGCGCACCCAGCGTGAATTTTAAAAGAAAGAAAAAAAAGTGACATTGTTCAATGCTAAAATGGTTCATGTGTAAGCATTCTTTAATACGAAGAGAAAGTAGTTGGATTTTGGTTTTTGAATAATCATGATTTTATAATCATGAATTTTATGAAAACTATATTTGAAAACTGTTATTTTTTTTTGGTTGAAAACTGTTTTATAATATTTCTTTGGAACCAATTAAAAAGAATCAAATTTATAAGGTAAACAACAAGTTTCTTTACCTTTGAACAGTTTCTTTACCTTTGGTGAGAGACTTGTTGCTACACAACTCTCCTTGTTATAAAATATATACAAAGATAAACATCGTGATTAAATAAAATAAACTATAAAAGCCATAAGAATAAACACTCTTCATTATCACAAGGTCTCATTTTTTTATCATACCTATTCATTCAATAAATAAATAAATAAATAAATAAATAAATATATATATATATATATATATATATAACATTAAAAGCACCATATATATATTTATGTTTATTATTTGTTGATTGGCACATATGAATCATATTTTATGTATACTTGGAGTCTCACTTTTACATATTAATTTTATTTTGAATATTCCTTGCACATTATACGTATTTTAGGGTCTTCACTGTTCAACATATAAAATATTAATTTTGTGATTCGCTGAACGTCACATGCGCCCTATGAGGATTCGTCAAAGAAATACTTAACAATTTGAAGCTTTAACGCAGGATAGATTTATTTAGAAAATCATCATGGATACACCTTAGCACGGAAATTAAATACAGCGATTATTACATATCAAACAAATCCTTCTCAGCAAATATCACAATCTCCGTAATAAGAAATAGATAGTGATACAAAAGAAAACGAAGAATCATTGTTCAAATCTATTTATATAAGAATGTGAAATCTTAACCATTGATTACTATTCCAACCATTTTCCTAAATTTTTATAACATATTTAAATGTTCTTAATTTTCTCTACAGAAAGATGGTCTGGACCACCCGGGAATTCCGTCCCTCTTTTGCCTTTTAGTTTTGTCGTTCGCTTCCAATCCTTATCTTCTAATACCTGTAGCAATCAAAGTAGTGCATTAGTTAGCCAGTAGCCCTTTAACGTCGTCGCTGAAAATACAACAATCAGATGGCTCGCAATCCGGAACACTTGCACGCTCTTGTGTTTCCACACCCATCGCAGGGTCACATAACTCCCATGATGCAGTTCTCCAAGAAGCTTTCCTCCAAAGGTGTTATAGTCACCTTCGTTACCACGCACCACACACACCGGCAGATCACTAAAGCTCAGACTCACAGTGCCGAACAAGGCGATCCTATTGAGCAGGAGGCCCATAATCTTGGCCTTGATATTCGCTCTGCCCAAATCTCGGATGGATTACCTCTGGATTTCGATCGGTCCGCCAAATTCAGCGATTTTATACGCTCTGTGAATAACATGGGTGCAGAGTTGGAACAGCTTATTCACAATCTCAAGAAAGCCGGGCCTGCTATATCGTGTGTCATAGCTGATACTATGCTGTTTTGGTCATTTGAAGTCACAAAGAAATTCGCTATTCCCTGGATTTCGTTTTGGACACAGCCCACGTTTCTTTATTCAATCTTCTATCACGCACATCTGCTGGAGGATCTCCGTTACTCTCTTTATGAAGGAACCGGTAGGGTTTCTGCATGCTTTAAACAGTTTTTTGTTTTGAAATTCTGCGTATAGAAACTTGCAGATATATTTGTTCCGGGCCTCATCTAACATCGGAGCCTTGTTTTTGTTTTTAATTTTAATTATCATCAATAGCTGATGAGAGCAGCATTTCGATTGATTATATTYHYGGCGTCCCAACCTTAAAAGCCARAGATCTTCCGACCTTCTTCCGCGAGACAGACACCGACTCACAGTACATACTTGATGTGTTCCTTAAGTCCTTTCAGTTGATTCGCGAAGCAGATTGGGTTCTCGGTAATTYTTTTGAYGATCTCGAAAGCSAGGCTGTGAATTTAAAACCTCCGGTTTTACATGTTGGTCCGCTGCTTCCATCAAGTTTTTTGAACGGTGAACACGCCAAGGACATAAGTGTTGGAACGAGCATTTGGACCCAATATGACTCTTCCGACTGGCTGGATGCAAAGCCTCACGGTTCGGTTATATACGTTTCCTTTGGGAGTATGATTCATGCGACAAAAGCTCAGCTGGAGGAAATAGCAATGGGTCTCAAGGACAGCGGACAGTTCTTCCTCTGGGTTCTTCGTCCGGACATAGTCTCTTCAACAGTCTCAGACTGCTTACCCGACGGTTTCCTCGATGAGATGAAAACGCAGGGGCTCGTTGTTCCATGGTGCAATCAGCTGCAAGTGTTATCCCATCCCTCCGTTGCGGGATTCATTACTCACTGCGGATGGAACTCAATGCTTGAAAGCATAGCTCTTGGAGTTCCTATGGTAGGGTTTCCATTTTGGGCGGATCAATTCACCAACTGCAAGCTCATGGCAGATGAATGGAAGATTGGGTACGGATTGAGCGGAGGAGGTCAGGCGGGAGAGAACAGGCTGATACCGAGGAAAGATATATCCAGCGCTATCAGAAAATTGTTCAGTGCGAGGGTGAAGAAAAATGTCGAGGCTTTAAGAGACAGTGCTAGGACTGCTGTGCGAGATGGAGGATCTTCGGATAAAAACATTGAAAGGTTTGTAGAAGGTTTGAAGCGGAGAGGCATCAGTAAATAACTGAAATGACTGAAATATAGTGAACCATCTGAAAATGTGTTATCACTTAATAAGTGGTTAAGTGTAAGAAGTGAAACATCGTGAATCCCTTAGCCTATGCTTTATAAATCCATCCTAGAAAAAGAAAAAGAACTGATCAAGGTATTATGTAATGATTCAAACCCGGATCCTTTATGGCTATATGAAGAACTAGTTATATGAAGACTTAGTTTTAGTTAGAAGATGCAAAAGAAACTATGAATATTGGGTTGAGAGTTTGTTTGGTATCAAGTTTTTTAGTTTTCAAGATCTAATAATTTGCAATGGTTTAATGAAGTGGTTAAAATTCAACTCGATGATATCACAAGATTGACAATGATGTTATAGGTTATGTGATATTTGATATCTTGGTATAAAACCAAATAATAAATTTTGACATCTTATATTATCATGAGAACAACTCTAATCATACACCTTTAAACTTAACTTTAAACTTTTCCATGCACAAAATCCCATTGAAAAGAACTTTCATAACAAAAAAAACTTAATTTAAATAAAGATTCAAAACAAATCCTTTATTTAAAGATTTAAATAAGGATTTAAGACCTTGTAGCTACTAAAAGTCATGCTTATGTAAATTCCAGACTTGTAAAGGGGAGTTTGGGGTAACATAACAACCAAGCCACCCGCTCTCACCTTGACAAGCTTTCTTATACTCTTGAAGGCTAAGGTCTCTATCCTAAAGAGGGCTTTCCTATCTGGACAACTAATTCCTATCATTGCAAATAAGGTGGGTATGGACAATGAATAATGACTTTGGTTGAATTCTCAAATGATAACTCAATGTAGACAAAGTAAGGAAACAAATTATGCTTAAGATTGCATACCAACATATCACATCACTGTATCATATATGTTCATTTAACCAATTTCTATGAAGTTTGAAAAATATGGGTTCATTCATAAAACAACTTCATGAAAGTATTTAAAGTAATTAATGAACCATACAACTAGTAAATACAAAGATTCTAATGGACAATTTGCTAGTATGAGAGCATATATATCAATAAATCATATCCATAAGTGTAAATTTAATTAAAAACAGATTTGGAATAAAGATTATGACGAGTCTAATTACATCAAACCATAAATATATCGCGAGTTAGTTCACTCTTGTAACAAACTTAATGTAACTAGTAATTTATGGGTTTTTTTCATAATTTAAAGTTCTTATCACAGTATAATCTAGGTATGTTATGAATGAAATAATTGTTGTAGAAAACTTCAACAATTCATTAAGTCAAGAACACATTGATTCCATTATATAAGGAGGGATTCACCTTATTGATCAATATCTTATAGTGTTCATTCATAAAGAGTTTTTTTTCATTATGAAAAATAGAGTCAAAATATTGTAGATATTGGGGGAATGTAGGGTATGAGGGATTTTATAGGTATTAAGGGGTATAAAAATGGGTATTTGGTAAAAATAAGGGATATATCATAAAATGGGGTTTTTTATTGGAAAAATGTATTGGGAGGGGGGTTAAAAAAAAAGATTTTGGAAAGTATTTATCAATATCTAGTGAAATTAGGGGTATTCTTTACTATCCCATGAACAAACACACTAATTCATAGATTCATTGAGTGTAAACCACGTGTATTATATCCACACAAGAATTTATCAATGTTGTAGTAAATTCTAGTATGTAGTTTGACTTTAGATTTCAAACATAGTGCACATGTATGATAATAATATAATGTTTAAGTCAATCCTAGATGTATTGAATATGTCTAACTTATGTCAATATCGACCAAAAAAAAAAAAAGTCATTATTGTAATAAATCCCTATGACAATAAATTTATCACAATTTTGAATGTTTGTTGCAATATGAACTAGGCATGATACAGACCAAGTAACTACTGTAGTAAAACAATTAAGAAGATATGGAACATATTTGTATCATTGAATCATGTAGAATATATACCAATGTATTAATGTTGGAAATTGTGAATGTTTGTTGCAATATGAACTAGGCATGATACAGATCAAGTAACTACTGTAGTAAAACAATTAAGAAGATATGGAACATATTTGTATCATTGAATCATGTACAACATATCCCAATGTATTAATGTTGTAATGAATTCCAGTGTGCAACTTTGTGTTACGTTAAAGGATAGTGAACACGTAAAAGGAATGGAATACAATGTTTAGATCAGATAGATGTGTGAATAATCCAATTAAGGATAGTGAACACGTCAAAGGAATGGAATACAATGTTTAGATCAGATAGATGTGTGAATAATCCAATTATAATTAGCAACATATGTGGATGAAAACCATGAAAAATCCTTGTATTATATTAAGCTCATATCTTGGCCCTGTATGAAAATGAATGAATAGTAAATAATACACAATCTAGGGTTGGTGTTGGGGTGTTCTAAAGAGGACATGAATGGAGCCAATCAACTATACAAGGAAGATAATGGAAATTGATCGTGGATGAAAATCAAACCATGATTTTGGACCTCTACAAGCCTAAAAACTTAGACAACAAAATTGACGGTGGTATATCATCTCAAAAAAGGAAACGAAGCAAATGAATCAGAGGTCATTTGAGGATTTTAGGGCATGGATAGGTAGCTGAGACAATTCAGGACCACAAACACTTGCAAGGTTCCTCAGAGGGGACATACTTTCCTCAGTTTTGACCGTAGAAACACTACAATATGATCAAGAGTGCATATCGGTCCAATGAAATGATAAGAACGTTATAATTCATGATGGTTCTGAGCTACAATAAATAAGAATAACTCTGGGGTTTGTCTGGGTACGAATATGCATCACTAAAACACTTCACACACACAACAATTAGATTGAGGTCACATAATGGTGAAATCATCCAACTAGTAATTGATCGAAGAGATGCAATATGGCTCACAAAATACAAGAAGGTAGACGTTTTTTTTTTTTATTGTGTTTTAAATGGTTGAATATAACAAGAAACCAGTGCCTTAAAGCACCATGGGGTTTCCACTTCACCTCAATATGAATCCAACAATTTATGAAAATAGTGTTGAAACAAACCCAGAGGATTACCTCTTTATCACCACCTAGGTATTGAATGATTTCTTTAGAATTGGTTCATGAGTAGCCACTCATGGTGATAGACATGGTGAACTTAAAGGTTATCCAAAAAAATAGAAGAGTCATTAGAAGTCATATCTTAATGCATAAACAAGAAACATTAATGATCAAAGGGATGGTGAAAAATATTACGTAAAAATCCTTCTAAGTGGAGAATTGAGATCTTATTTGGCCTTGTAGCAATCACGTTTTTCCAAGAAATAATGGCAGAAGTGTCCTCAGACACAACACACACTTTTATTAAACAGGAAAATAAATTACATATGAGAATTTGCAAGAGTTTACATCCCAACAACTCAACACTCTTGCAATGAGCTATATATAAGCTAAATGTCCTAAAATACTCTAGTTATGGATTACTTATTAAATAAACAAGTGTCCATTTACAATAAATGCTATCTTAACAATCTTCTAACTAAACTCCTAATTTAGAGTCTAAGATACGACACCTTTCTAGAGTCATATCTTTTACAACAATACTTTATTTCTGAATGTCTTCAAAATATTCTAGATTATTAATTTAATATCCTAAATTAATAATCATTTTATTCTAACTTTTTAAACTATGATATTTGTATTTTGGATTATCTAACATTCCCCCCTATGATCCAAAGATACATTACAATAGATACCAATTTCATCCCTAAACTTAGTAAATTTTATTCTGCCAAGAGGTTTTGTGAAAATGTCGAAGATTTGATCTTCTCAAGGACAATAAATTGGCTTGATGACATCCTTTGCAATGAGTGATCTCATATGATGATACTTGGTGTCCACGTGCTTTGTATTTGAATGAAAAACTAGATTCTTGGCAAACTTAATGGTTGACTCATCGTGGATGAATAATGATGTAGATTTTGTTTGAGAAATGGCCAAGTCCTGCAAAAATCCATAACCAAATAATTTCACATGTTGCTTCCCATGGTGAGATGTATTATGCTTTTGCTGTAGAAGTGGAAATTGTAGCTTGTTTTTCACAATTCCAAGAAACTTTTGTTGAACCCATGTTCATTAAATAACCTGATGTTGATGCTCGATCATCAATACTTCTGGCGAAGTCGACATCTAAAAAACCACCAAGTACAAAAATTTTAGTCTTTTTGTAAAGAAGACCAACATATTTTGTTCCTTGGATATATCGAAGAACTCTTTTGGCTGCATTCAGTGACTCTATCGTGGTTGTTGCATAAAGCGTGAAATAATACTGACTCCATAAGATATATCTGGTTGAGTGTTTGTGAAATAAATCAAGCTACCAATCAATTGTCTATAAATAGTGATGTCTACCATTTCCCCCCCTTCAAATTTTGAAAGTTTCAAGTGTTGTTTCATAGGGGTAAGAGATGGTTTGCAATGTTGCATGCCAAATCGATGAAGAATTTCTACTGCATACTTACTCTAAGAAATCAAAATATGATGTGGACGTTGGAATACTTCAAGTCCAAGATAGTAGTGAAGTAGTCCCAAATCAGTCATCTTAAAACCAACATGTAATTTACTTGTTTGGGGATCTCAATTTCCTTTACTGTAAATTGGATTAATGTAAACTGATGTTCGTTGATCAGTTGAAGAATTGGGAGGTGGAGTATCATTGTCATATGAACTGACATTGTTAGGAGAATCTGATGAACTACCGGAAGACCCAGATGATGTTGTTGACGTAAATGGACTAGATGTATCATCTATAGATGAAGGAAAATCAAGTTCATACCAATTATGTGAATTTGGTTGACTTTGCATTTTTCCTTTTCTTTTATTGCCTTTAGTTTCTAACTTTTGAAGAAGACTTTCTATTTCCTCAACACTCTTACTTTCAGTTTTATCGAAAAATGCATCCCTACTAACAATAAATTTTCCATTGGACAAAAGTTGATACCCTTTCTTCTCATCAGAATACCCAATCATTGTTCATTTTAGGCTTCTTGAGTCAATCTTAGTTATTTTTTATTACGGAACTAAGGCATAACATACTAATCCAAAAACTCTGAGATGTTTAAGTTGAGGTTTGAAACCAAACCATGCTTCATAAGGTGTGATTCTGTCAAAAGAAGAAGTTGTAGATCTCTTCCTTAAGTAGATAGCTATATTAATTGCTTCTTCCCAATACGTAGAACTTAACTTTCAATAGCTTAACATGGATCTTGACATTCCTAACAAGGTGCGATTCATTATTTCTATGACTCCATTTTTCCGAGGAGTGTAGAAATTTGTAAGATGTCTTCTTATCCCGTTGTCTGTGAAATAAGTTTTGAATTCATTATAAGTGAATTATGCTCCATTATCTATCTTGAGAGTGCCTATCCTTTCTTTAACTTCATTCTCAAGAAGTTGACGAAAAATATTAAGCTTTTCAAATGCTTCTCACTTTTTCTTCAAGAAGTAAACCCAAGTCATTCTACTCAAATCATCAATAAAGAGTAAAAGATATTTGCAACCACCTAAAGAAGTTTGTAGTGGTCCACAAACAACACTATGAACTAGTTGCAACCGCCTATTTGCATGCCATGAACTTATTGGAAATCTCTCTCGACTTTGTTTTCCATAAATGCATGCTTCACATTTTGTATTTTCCTTTTTGAAAGTTGGAAGTCCCTTAACCATCCCTTGTTTTTGAAATTGAGAGAGACTTTCAAAGTCAAGATGTCCATATCTCACATGCCAAAATCTTATAGGTGAAATACCTGTACTTACTCTTCCTACAAAGTCTAAGTACCTTGGAATAACTGCCCCTTTCATCCTTAACAGTTTTTCATCTTCATAACCTATCATAACTGTTTTCATATTCTCTTTTACTAGATAAATCTTAACTAATCCATATTCCATAATCACCTAATGTCCTTCTTGTCGAATCGTGACTAGAGACAAAAAAATATTTTTAAAGGTTGGTACATACCATACATTTGAAATCATTCTTCCTCCAATATGAGGTAAATAAAATTTAACTTCACCTTTTCCATAAGGAGTATGTTTGGTATTATCAACAAGAAAGACAAAATTAAGATGGCATTCTTGAAAATTCCAAAAGAAGCCACATCTGAAAGTCATGTGTTGAGATGCTCCTGAGTCTAGAATCCAAGCATATTCATAATCACTTTGAAAATCGACGGAAATATGCAATGTTGAAGATGAGGTAAATACATATTATGAACCATCATCATCTCAATCATTTGCAAACTGTGTTTTGTTTTGATGAAACATGGAAATTTTATCAATGGAAGTTCGACAATCTTTTGCATAATAACCAACTTTGTTACATCTTCTACAAACAATTTGACTTAAATCTCTTCCTCTGCATGAAATCTATCCTCCGCCTCTATTTTGACCTCTATTTGAAGTTTTTCCTCTGCCTTGACTGTTGCCTTGAAAATATCCCCTGCCTTGACTATTTTCTCTTCCTTGAAAATACCCTCTACCTTGACTGTTTCCTATGCCTTGAAAAAAACCTCTACCTTGACTATTTCCTCTTCCTTGAAAATTGCTCCTGTCTGAAAAATGGTTTTCTCTACTTTGTATTCAACCATGACCTTGTACAAAATATCCTCTTCCTCTTCTTCTAGAACTGTTATTTGAAGATTTACTTGTGCCAGCTTCTCTGAAAAAAACATCTTCCCCAACTTTATTTTTCCTTCCAAAAGTTTTGTTGTGATGATATAACATTTCACTTACCTCATCAAACATAAGATTGTCTAACTTTCTAGTTACTTGTAAAGTTTCCAAAAAAATGTGTATAGAAAGAAGGCAATCCAACAATTAAAATTGTCGTCATGAAACTATCATCTACTGCTTGAAAACCAACATTTAGTATTTCCTGCTTAATGTTTTTAAGTCTGGAAATATATTCATGTACATCACCTCCTTCAGTCAATTTCTGTTGGAGAAACTTTAATTGAAGATCAACTTTCTTTGATTCAGGCTCAGTATTAAATAAATCCTTAAAAACTTTCAAAGCAGAACATGCATTAGTAGTATTTTCAATGTGAGCATACATCTCATCACTAACTAAAGATTTAATGAGTGATAATGCTTTGGCATTTTTAACTTCCCATTTTTCTAATGTAGCTACATCTATAGGATTATTTGGCTTCATATCTTCATTACATATATCACGCCAAATTTCATTGTAAATGAGAGTACTTTCAATGAGATGTTTTCATGTCTTGTATGATTTTGCGCCTTCAAATTTATCAGAGTGAGAGAACAAATTAATTAACTTTGACATTGTAGTGTTGAATCTTCGGACCAAAAAAGAATCAAGAAAAAAATATCAATATGAGAAACACACCAGACGCATCAAAAAAAGAAGAAAAATGATCTTCGGGGCTTGGCCTTGACCCTCGTATAGTCGTTGAAACAAGAGACATATGATTGAGTTTTGTACCTGGATCTAGTCAAGTTCCAAGTAACTTTCAAAATTTTACTCTTACAATGCTCTTGCAAATTTTAAAAATAAATTCACCCCCCCTCAAAGTAAAATTACTTTGAGTTATAAAAAATTTGTTATCCAACGTTGTAGTAGGCTCCTCTCTGCCAGGGGATGTCGTCTCTGTGATGGCTCCCAATATTTTGCAACTATTATTGGTAAGATTTCCCTGTAGTCTGTACAGAATTTTGTTCCTGTCTTAAATGACAATCATCTAAAACAAATTGATCTAAGTAAATACTTTTAGAATTTCATGATTACATACTCCTCAATTTGCAGACCACGCTAAAACTCTGCTGATGAAATTGAAACAAAAAATAAAACCTCTTCAAAAATTATTGTTCAGATATAACTAAGCACATTCAAAATAAATCTAGCAGTGCATGTGTTTGTCGTGTGCTCTCTCGGTCAGTAAGATTGATCAATGGTGACCTTCTTAGAGGCTCCAGGTGACACCAAATTTTGTGAGAATATCTTCAAGATGAAATGCGCACAATGCAATACAGTTGACAAGGGTGATGGACACAAACAACGGCCAAATCTACATGGGCTCTTTGGCAGTGAATCTGGAACCAAGATGGTATTCCTTGGTCTGAAGAAGCCTCAATAACGGGTGGACCTAATTGTGTATATCAAGCCAAACTCATGAAAGAACGACTCCTTTTCATGAGAACAATCCAAAAACCCAATTGAGGTCGCACCATTGTGGGTGTTGTTTGTACCAAATTACAAAGATCAATCCACCAACAGGTCGCATGCCAAGATAGCTACCGAGATAGGAATATGTATCATTTCGGGCTTCAAGCAAGCCTCATTGTCTATAATTGTGTTTCAGGTTTTGAAAGTTATTTGGAATGTGTAGCTTTGAAATTTCCTAGAAATTACTTATGACCACAATAGAAGAAGAGTAGAGTATTGTATACAAGCTGCAATAGAAGAAGAAAGCATTCAGATTGACGATATACAATTAAAAAGAAAATTGACAAATATTGAGAATGCTTTCATCACTTTACAGTTGTGGCCCTTCGAGAGACACCTATTTTCCAAATAAATTCCAATCAAAGTGACCCTTTATTTCAGACGCTTTGAAATCATCCCTCGAGTCCGTACCATGATTGACAAATTTCAATCTCAGGTTGTGCAATTCGACAATTGAAGGAAAAACAAAAGTATATGCCTCTGTTCCTTAGAACTGTGCAATTCCTTTCAACACCCACAAGGATTTCATTCACGGAGATAAACATTACCTGTGTTTATCTGATCTAGGGGAGAGAGAATGCATGGATTGTTGAATGCAAGATTGTTGGAAAATTTACATGAGCGGACATTATTGAATTCAGACAATTACATTATTTAATTCAGGCAATTTTATCATCAGGGATTACATTATCTAACTCAGGCAATTTACCTACAAAGGATTTTCATTTTGAAAAATCAGTTTTCTGGTGTCCAATGGGGCGTGAAGTAGTTGTAGAAACAAAAAAATAAAAATAAAATTTATTTTCCCTTTAAAAAAATTTGAACAATAAGTGACCAATTTAGTGATGGAGTATGCGCCCACATTTTTCCTTGGCCTGTAGCACTAGGATCTCTTCCTCTGATCAACTAATCTCCTCTTCAGTTCAACTTCATTACAGGAGCTCTCATACCACAATAATGGCATAAGTGTTCTCATACACATAGTTTTATTAAATAGGAAAATAAATTACATATGAGAATTTGCAAGAGCTTACATCCAAACAACTCAACACTCTTGCAATGAGATATATATAAGATAAATGTCCTAACAAACTCTAGTTATGGATCACTTATTAAATAAACAAGTGTCCATTTACAATAAATGTTATCTTAACAATCTTCTAACTAAACAACTAATTTAGAGCCTAAGATATGACACCTTTCTAGAGTCATATCTTTTACAACAATACTTTATTTCTAAATGTATCCAAAATATTCTAGATTATTAATTTAGTATCCTAAATTAATAATCATTTTATTCTAACTTTTTAAACTATGATATTTGTATTTTGGATTATCTAACAAGAAACCTTTAATAAAATTATCCTAACCCTTGAAAAATGACTAGAAACTCACAAGAAGAGAAAAATATACTTAATATATATAAATAAAAAAGCTTCTCGTTAGTCTCCAATGATTTTTTTTTTAACTGGCGGAATCGACAACTCGTTGTTCTCGTAATCGCGTGACATAGGGTCTATACCCGTTTTCTACCTCTATAACCTCAAGGTGCATCCACACAGCCTGCAAGCATGGGGCTTAAGTAAATCGGGGTGAGAATCGAACTTGAGACCTCCTTAACATATTTCCTTCCATTTACACGACACTTGTCAAACGGTATACACCCTTGCGGGCTAGTCTCCAATGATTTGAAATGAGGGAGGACTTATCATTTCATAGGTGAGAATCCTCCTGAATTACAATATAAAACCATTTTCTACATCAAAACCATTTTCTTGGTAAACCATGGGAAAGATACAAAAAATAATAAAATACTATAATAACATGATGACAAGGTACAACGTCCCTCTTAGAAGAGGTAAAATACAATATAAAATCATGTGTAAGGACCAAGTAGAAGCCAAGAAAGGTGTACCCCTAAAAATATGGTGTCCATTTTCAAGTAATGTTCCAACCAAGTGGCGTCAATGGTCCAAGAAGTGAAGAAAAATCCTAGAAGAATATGAAATCAACCATCATGTGTGAGTCATTCCATCGATAAAAAAATATCAAAGGAGAGTGTGATTTCAATGCAAAAATCACTCCTCATTTATGGGACCAGCAAATATGCCACATCATCAAGGGTGTGGATCACCATGTTTAGTCACTCTCATAATGTGCAACCACTCTCTCAAATGCATTAAATACCCCACATGTGGAAGGAAAAATGATGCATGAGCATGCAATAAACTATCCATTTGAGTAAGGATGGTGCATGTAAGTGGTACATGTGTCATGTATGGAGACATGGAACGCTGGAAAAATTGCAATGATCTAGTTGCGACATTGTGGGCAAAATTGGCCATACTATAGAAAAATAGGGGAAATTTTATTTTATTTTCTCTATACTTCTTGATATCATCGCACTTGTGACGTACTTTTCAAATCATCACAAGAGAGACGACATTCAAAATATGTTTATCTTGTGACAACATCAAATGTGCGTCGCACTTGCAATGATGTGGACATTAGGTTGTCGCCCTCTATTGATCACCCACTATTTGACAAAGTCAATATTGACTTGGTCAACAATCATTGGAATTGCGATGTTCTTTCTGTCGCACTTGCGACGGTGTGGACACTAGGTTCCTCCCCCCCCAACGATCACCCACTATTTGAAAAAGTCAACATTGACTTGGTAAACTGTTGTTGGAACTGTGACGTTATAAAATCTATAAGTACGTTTGATTTTACAGATGTTGCAACAAGTTTTCTGTAACAACGATGGTTCAAAAAGGGTATAAGGTCTTCTTGGCGATAAAAAACAAGTATTTTTTTCATATGTTATACTAGAAAAATATAATATATATTCGATTATACACCACTCAATTTTATAAGACAATTATCAGTATATGTCTTTGGGGAAGAATGTAAGAAAACATTAGAGGTGGAAAAAACATTAAAGAGGGTGAAAAGGGTGACGATAAATGTTATTTCCTTTGCAAAAATTGTTGTACTAGATGTTCCAAAAGAGTTTTAATAGAAACAACTAAAAAACATTGTAGAAAATATGGGCACATGGATGAGGGATCAAATGAATATCGTCCCATGGTAATTATATATGTATGTATGTATGTATGTATTCATTATCTATTTTAATATTGATTGTATTTTCAAACTTGTATAGTATTTTATACATGCACTAATTTTTCAAGATTGTTTGTAATTATAAAGTTAGATTTTCCCCCTAACTTTCTGCAAAAAGAACAAAGTAGTAGCAAAAATTATGTTATATAAGATGAGGAACATGAAGTAGATAATGAAGATCAAGTTAATGATCCCATGGAAGCAGATGACAATAATAACATAGGTCAATATGATGGGACAAATCAAATGATCCAAGAATTATTTGGTCATCTAGATGAGGATCATTTGGACAATAGTGATGGTATTTATGATGAACCTATACTTGAAAAGACAAATAAACGACTTTATAAAGGGTCAAGAGCAAATATTATCTCCAATACATTGTTGCTAGTGACCTTAAAGGTTACGAATCATTTGTTGAACACTTGTATGGCACATATCCTAAAGTATGTAATATGTTTCATCACATATACATAAAGGTTGACTTTTTCCTCCTTTTTTAGTGTTAATTAATGTGTAAAATAAAAATGCAGTATTCACAATTAATATTCTTTACATTAACTAGTTATTTTTTATGTTTGAGATTGTTAGTTGAATTTTTGTTACCCTCGTCAAATATTTTACCTCACACATATAGATATTTACATGCCATTATGAAAGAAATTGGAATGGAGTATCAAAGTATAGATGCATGCCCTAATGATCATATTATATTTTATGGACAACATGTGTCGAAAACAAAATGCCCGGTATGTGGTATCAGTAGATATCGAATTGATCAAGTAACAAAAATGGTGCCTCAAAAGGTTCTCTGGAATATTCCCATAATTACATGTTTGCAACGAATCTTCAGGTGCCAAAGCATAGCATAGTTTATGGATTATCATGGATGAATGAGAATTTAAGATGACATTCTTCGAATGCGTACAAATGGTTATTCATTTAACGAAATTGGTACAAAATGACCAGAATTTATAGACGAACCTCGTAATGTTAGGATTTCAATGGCAACTCACGGTGTTAATCCATTTGGAGAGTTTCAGTTTGTTTACTCAGTGTGGCCTATTTTTTTTATCAACAATAGCATTCCTCTTTTGATGTCAATAAAGACGGAGCACATAATTTTGACAATCATTGTTCCAGGTATTTGTTTACATTAATTTTTTGAATGTAAATTTTTTATTTTTCGTTTTTTTTGCACAATATCTTTTATTTATTTATTTATGTATATATACATATCTTGGTAGTGATTTCATGTAATTTAAAACAATTAGGTAAGTACCAAGTTAAAGATATGAATTTTTATACCAAGCCTCTTATCGACAAGCTACTAAAGTTATGGGAGGGCATTACTATGTATGACATATATAAACCAACTAGGAAGAAGAAATTTCAATTCCATGGAATACTTTTATGGAAAATTCATGATGCCCCAAGATTAACACATTTTTATGTTATGTAATGTTCCATATTGCACACTTGAATAGTATATAATTAATTGAATATATCATGCATGTTTTTTAAATAATTATTTCTTATATTAATAATTCACATTAATCCATCTGTTGCAAGTCTTCAAACAAAGAGTGAATTTGGATTTTCAGTTTGTGGTCCCAAGATGAAATCTCGTCGGTCAAAAAGTTTGGGAAAGGAGGTGGTTGATGAGTATAGACACTTCCTCTCTAAGAACTATAAGTATTGTACTACTGGAAAAGATATTTTCTATGGGAAACAAGAGACTAGACTAAAAACATAAAGAATGACACCTCACCTATGGAAGTTGGAATATGAAAAAATTAATCCTCGAGGTATGCATTTTTTAATGTATCGTAAATGGAATCGTGTTTTGAAATTTTATTTTAATTATTTAATTTATTTTTCCGCATTTGATAAATAGTGCTCTGATTTTTTTTATGCTTCATAAATGTCATTGTCATGAAGGTTGTAATAATGGGCTTCCACAAGGAATGAAATGTTATCCCACTCAATTGATGAGGTTGCCTTACTATGACGAGCTAAAAATAGTTCATTTTTTTTGATACAATGCATATCGAGAAGAATGTGATAGAAAAATTATGGTGAATCATAGATGGAAGGAGAGATAAATAAACATTTGTCAAAATTTGTAATGAAATTCAAGAATCCAATCATGAAATGCAAATTTTGATCCGATGAAATAGATTTGGAGACCAAAATAACCTTCCATCGTTATTAACATAGCAGAAAAACAATGGTGTAAAAGAGGTCATTCAAAAAAAAAAAAATCCCCACAGGTTTTTGTTCAAACATTAAGAGTATCTTAACGAAGAAAGGTGAATTTGGTCGGGTAAAAACACATGATTGGCATACCTTCATTAAGGTAATTAATAATTTTAGTATTTATATTTATATATTGGTCATATACATTTTTTGAGATTTTTATTTTTTTTGTCTAGTTTTGAAACAAGTAACGATTCATTTTTATTGTTACAATATGTTCTATCTCTATCTCTCCCAAACAACTTTGACAACAATGTCAAACAAGTTATATATTATCTTAGAAAATACATGAGGTAAGTAGCTACAATATATATGCAAAATAAATTTCAATTTTTTGTTGTACTTAATGACATGTGTTTTACTTGTAATCTAATATGTATTATGTTTTGTTGAAACATGTTATTTTATTTTGTCATGAATTTTATATGGTTGTCATTGAAATAAATCCATGAATATTATACAAATTATTTGAAGAGAGAAATTCCTCAACTAATGTGTGAAATGCAGAAGTATCTACCTCCAACATTTTTCAATGCACAAGAATACTACCTCATACACCAAGTTGAGGAGATTGAAATGTGTGGACCTATACATGCAAGGTCAATGTGGATGGTGGAGAGGTACTTGAAATAATTGAAGGCTTTGGTTAGACAAAGAGCATGTCCTGAGGGTTCTACAGTGGAGGGATATATGGTATATGAATCCATGGTGTATATTAGTCAGTACCTTCCTAAATTAGCAGCACAAGATATGCATACAATGGATTGCATTTGGGATGTAAACTCCATCAAAAACTTTGAAGGGGAGCAGTTGTTGGGGAAAGGTACAATGAAGAAAGTGAGAGGTAATATTTAAATTGTGGATATTTGTAATAAATATAAATTTTCATTTTTTTTTTTATATTATCATATTCAATTAATACCTATTCTTTCATCATTTATTAATATTTACCATGGTTATAACTAATATTTAATATTGGTGAATTGTGCTTTTTTGATTGGTGAGTTACTCAAGATTGGGATGCACTACATTTATACATTGCAAATAATATTGACTGGTTGAAGGTATGGATCGATAGATGTAAACAACATCATGGTGGTATGTTATCATGGAAAGAATTGTCTGAATTGGTTAGAGAAGTTCATCATAATGGAGATTCCGATGTTACGCAGAGAGAAATAGATTTAGCATTTTGTTTGAAATATGGAAAGGCAATCAAATTCACCCATTTTATTTAGCTATTTTATATTATATTAATGTGACTGTAGGTGTGTTTTTTTCATATTATACTTTCCAAGTTATATAAATTTGTTTATTATTAATTGACAATGCATCTTTTACATGTCTGGCATATTGCAGTTAAAACACCACAAGGCTATGTGGTCCAATGGTCGTAAATTTCGCATCAAACAGTTGGAAGAAACAAGGAAAACTTCTGATAGTGGGACAACTGTAGTATTCCAGGTCACTAATGTTTCCTCTAGGAGTGACAAACATCCTCTAGAATATGAAAATAGATACTATGGGTTTTTGAATGATATAATTTAGTGTGACTTTAATTTCTTCAAATTAGTTTTTTTCGATGCTAAATGGTATAGGTTACAAATGGATGAACATGACAAGGAAAGAACTATTATTCAACATGCCAACGGATTTACAATGACTAAAGCATTGGTTTTTTAAAAAGCAAACGACTGCTATGTTTTTCCAAGTAAATGTGAACAAGTATTTTACTCAAAGGTTCTAGGTAAGAGGGATTGGTCATTTGTTGTTAGATATGATCCAAGAAGAAGGCCAATAAAGTATATTGTAGAAGAAGATGATGATATTGAAGAAGAAGATGATGTAGAGCTAGAGTAGGAAGAATATGGGTCAACAAATGAAGAATACGAATAAAATGAACCAGGGATAGGAGACAATGTGTCAGTTCTTGATGATGATATCAATGAAGATATGCTCAAAAATGACATTGATGATGATGATGATATCATCAATCCTTTCAACATTGTTTCTAAATCGGATGATGATACAGATGTTGAGTTGGATGATCAAGAAGAAGATACATAAGAAGGATGATACAAATGTTGCATTGGTCAATGAGGTACATAACTAGATATTTTAATTTGTATGAATTATTCTCTTTAAATAATTTTGTATGTGGGTTAATTAAATGTTTTAAAGTTTTGTTTCATTTTTGTTTTGGTAGTTTCTATGCATGATTACTATGTTTTTTTTGTTTATTTTCTATTTTATAGATTGGTTATTGGGTAATTGAGAGTGATGTGAGGGGGGGGAGGGGCCATATGAAATTTCACCTTCATGTGGTTGGCCTTATTTAGTAGAGAATAAGTTATTATTGAAACCAAGAGAAGTTCATCCATTCATATTTATACTCAAAGATCACTCACAAACCCACTCTATATATCAACCCATGAGATTTTTTATTTCAATAATGATTTCGTACTAATATTCTTTATGGAGAAGAAGAGTACTTAGTTGAGAGAAAAAAACAAACACATAAAAATGTTGAAGCTTGTGCGATTAATCAAGTACTTTTCATCAACATTATTGCGCCATGCCCTTGTGGTACTAGTAGATGTAGGGACGTGCATCTCAGTCGTATTTTAAAGGAAACATATAAAATAATGTGTATTAGGGCTATATCAATACATGATGGGAAACAATAACCTATGAATGGGACCAATGTTGAAATTATTTCAAAATATTTATGTATTCATTGAAACTTGACATGGATAGACTGTTCACATGACTTGATGATATGGAAGGGTTTCTAGACTCAAATATTACTCACAGGCCCACTCTATATATAGACCCATCTCGTCCTCATTTCGTTTTTATTTTCTTGTTCGAATTTTAAAGGAAAAAATTATTAAAATACATTGTAATGGGGCTAGAGTACATGATGGGAAACAATGGCCTGTGAATGGGGCCAACGTTGATTTTTTTTCAAAATTTTTTTGTATGCACCAAAATTTGACATGGATAGAATATTCACATGCCTTGAAAGTATGGGACGGTTTCCAAACTCAAATATCACTCACACACCCACTCTTTATATTCACCGTCTGTGTCTTTCAAAACCAACATCATGCCAATTAGGCCCATGATTTTGGTCGTGGAGAGAAGAAGGAAATAGATGAGATTTCGTATTTAAATAATGATTTCGTACTAACATTATTTATGGAGAAAAAGAGTACTTAGATGAGAGAAAAAAACAAAGACATAAAATAACTTGAATCTTGTGCGATTAATCAAGTACTTGTTTATCAACGTTATTGTGCCATGCCCTTGCAGTACTAGTAGATGTAGGGATGTGCATCTTAGTTGTATATTAAAGGAAACACGTAAAATACATTGTACTAGGGCTAGATCAGTACATGATGGGAAACATTAACCTGTGAATGGGGCCAACGTTGAAATTATTTCAAGGTGTTTATGTATGCACTAAATTTGTCATGGATAGAATGTTCACATGCCTTGACGATATGGAAGGGTGTCCAGAATCAAATATTTCTCACATTCCCACTCACTATATCAACCCATCTCGTCCTCGTTTCATTTTAATTTTCTTGGTCAAATTTTAAAGGAAACAAATATTAAAAGACATTGTACTAGGGATAGAGTACATGATGGGAAAAAATGACCTGTGAATGGGGCCGACATTGAAATTGTTTCAAAATATTTATGTATGCACAAAAAATTGACATGGATAGACTATTCACATGCCTTGACGATATGGGAGGGTTTCCAAACTCAAAGATCACTCACAAAGCCGCTCATTATATTCATCGTTTGTGTCATTCAAAACCAACATCATGCCAATTAGGCCCATGATTTTGGTCGTGGTGAGAAGAAGGTGATAGATGAGATATCGTATTTAAATAATGATTTCATACTAATATTATTTATGGAGCAAAAGAGTACTTATATGAGATAAAAAAAAAATACATAAAATAACTTGAATCTTGTGTGATTAATCAAGTACTTCTTTGTCAATGTTATTACATTCCCTTGCAGTACTAGTAGATATGGGGACGTGCATCGCAATCATATTTTAAAGGAAACAACTAAAATACATTGTATTAGGGCTAGATTAGTACATGATGGGAAACACTAACCCGTGAATGGGTCCAACATTGAAATTCTTTCAAAATGTTTCTATATGCACTGAAATTTGACATGGATAGACTGTTTTCCTGCCTTGATGATATGGAAGGGTTTCCATACTCAAATATTATGGCTCGTCTTCTTTCCTGGTGATCCCTTATGTGTTCATTTTTATTACAACTCTTCATGTGGGTACCAGGTTTTGGCAAGCTTTTGAATATATGTTTTTTGAAAATTATTAAAGTAAAGAATAAATCAAAATGACTTTGGGTACCACCATCCAATTTAGAAGTGTGGTCGTTTTCATTCCTTTCATGTGGGTGGGTGCACTTCTTTCCAACTCGCCTTGCATTCCGTTTGGGTTCCCTGCCTATTTTCGTTATGATTCCTCATGTGGGTGCCCCTATTGCCAACTTTCCTTTTGTAACGACCCCATCTTTACGACTACAAGTGAAACAACAATGCAATTTTTTTTTTTGGAAAGAAGGAAACAACAACAAAAATTAACCACACAAATGACGATGAACACAAGCATGCAGTCCAGGCAATAGGCTACTATGACTCCATGCACTGGCAAAAGAGAATCTGGGTGAAACGTGCGTAGACAACAAGGAGAAAAAATGACTACCCGCCCAATGAAAATAGGACACGCCTACAAGCTTAAGGGACAATATCCCCTCTCGACACAACAACCTTGAAGAAAAAGACTAGAACCTCAAGGCGCAAAAAACAAATGCATGAAGGCGTTCCACCCATGCGTCTAAAGAAACCTACCACACTCGTCAACACTCACATAGAACGCATTGATTCCGACCAAGTTCTCGATCGTCGCTATCCAATAAGGAACACCATGATACCCTCATTAGGAATCATGTCATCCCCAGATGATAGACACGTCAATAAAATTTGTGCATCAATCCTAATGGGACCAAGGATTCAAGAAAATCCAGCGCGTTAGTAGGCGAAGAAATTGACACAAGACTGCACCCACACCCCAACAAAAGTTCTACAAGACACAAAAGGGAGAAAACAAAGGAAGAGGCAAGCCAACCATCATTTCATCAACAACCCAACCCAATCATCAAGTCTAAACTGGCCAATGCTAAATTAGCTTTAAATACGGATCTACTTCAACCCGTCTAAATCACAAAGTCAATGATTTACCACCTAAATTAACATGATATACAGTTCTATTTTAGCGAGTCTAAATTACCAATTTAGACAACCACTATATATCAATGAGCATTAACCACAAATCAAAATTTAGCAAGAAAATACTACTACTAGTTAATAGATTTCAATTCTAAATTAATCCTTAAACAAATCTTATTTGCAAGTCTAAAATTTACAATTTAGACATTATTACAATCAATCTAAAATTATCACAATCTCATTTAATCATTAATTAAGGTCGAAGCAGGCAATTCTAAATTAATCCCAAATTTCAATCTAACTAACAATTGACATTAAATAACAACATTAACTACATCAAGGCAGAATGCAACAATGAAACATTTATTAACTCATTAAATTACCAAATGTTGTCTATCTATACTAATCGTACCCAATGACATATATATATATATATATATATATATATATATATATATATATATATATATATATATATATATATATATATATATATATATATATATTAACATTAAAAATAACTACTAAGAAATGACTATGCCAATTAAGCGGGCTAAGTTAATGCGGTTGGTGGTTATAAACATAATCATCAATTCAGAATTTAATGCTATCTTGTTTTTTTAATATTAAATGTTATATCAGGCTAAAAAATGCACACTTGATGTTAATATTAACTAAATCCTACCACATTAATTATCATTTCTAATCTAGAAAGGAGGAACGATGTCTGCAATTAATAAAGTGAATAAAAACATTGTCAGGTAAGGTAACACGCAAGGGTAACAGACAACAGTTTCAAACGCAGAAGTACAATCTTCAAAAAGGAGAGATCACAACCTCATAAAGGCAAGGAATTTTCCATGCAACCAAGGTAACAGATGGCAGTTATTTTGGAAAAAATCGCAAGCAACATTTAAGGAAAACTCGTGGTCTTTGAGAATCAACACAATCATATTTAATTAAGAAAAATCATTGTACAAAGACACACCATAAGGGAAGAGCATTTTTGACATCATTTAAATAAGAAAATCGTTGTGCAAAAATGCACCAAAGGGAAACTATATTGTCGTCATCATTTAAAAGGAAAATCGTTGTGCAAAATGCACCAGAAGGAAACCACATTCCCATCATCATTTAAAAGGAAAATTGTAGGGAAAAATGCACCAGAATGATAACTACATTGGTGACATCATTTAAAAAGAAAATCATTGTGTAAAAACGCACCAGAAGGAAACCACATTGCCATCATCATTTAAAATGAAAATCGTTTGGAAAAACACACCAGAATGGAAACTACATTGTCATCATTATTTAAAAAGAAAATTGCTATGCAAAAACACACTAGAAGGAAACTATATTTCCGTCATCATTTAAAAGGAAAATCACTAGGAAAAACTCACCAGAATGGAAACTACATTGTCGTCATCATTTAAAAAGAAAATCTCCATGAAAAAACGCACCAAAAGGAAAATATATTTCCATCATCATTTAAAAGGAAAGTCATTGGGCAAAAGAATTAAAAGCACGGAGATAAATTATCCATCAATATAAAATGCAAGTTTAAATGTATCCATCAATGCACAATAACCCAGAGTTAAATTATTCATCAATGCATCCAATGCAAAGTTAAATTGTTCATCAATGCATAAAACACAAATTAAATTTATCCATCCATGCATAAAAATGTAAAGTTAAATTATTCATTAATGCACAAAAACACAGAGTTAAATTATTCATCGGTACATAAAACGTAGAGTAAATTTATCCATCAATGCATAAAAACGCAGTCAAGAATGTAAAAACGTAGAGAATAGTAAGAAAAATGAAAAGATACAAAGGGAAATTCATTGACATGACTGCAAAGATTCTATCAGCCCAAGCGCAGAGAAAATCTAAGCCCTCAAGGCACGGAGAACAAAAAAAAGCGCAGAGATAAATCAACAAGGATGCAAATAAATCCATACGCAGAGGTACTTTTTGCTAGAAGGTGCAAGGCAACAATCAACCAAGGACAAACAACAGAGGTAGACGACTGACAGAAACATCCTTCGCTCATAATCCACGCACAGAAAATAAGGGCATTGAGATCCATAGGTCTATTAACACTGAAGTGACGACCGTAGATCAAGCTCCTTGCTGACTTCTCAGGCATGGGTTGATGAGCTAGGGACAAAGGAAAAAATAAACCGCAAACATCAAAATCAATAAACCACTGGACGATCAAGATATACAGGGATCAAAGGCCATGGGAAATCAACATCAAGCTAAAGGCTATGGGGAAAATTTCAATTGTCAACTAGAATGTTATGACAATCATTTTCCTTACCCAATTAAACATACAGAACTAGAAGAATAATCATACTAACAATCTACCATGCAAAAATAAAGGAAGCATATCGTTACCCAATCACCCGCTTTGAGTTGATGTCCTATGCTCTTCGTGCCACTCTCGCTTGTCAACCGATGAGACTTCACCAATACCTCCCAGCCAATGCTAGGGGTACTCTTTTTCCCCCTTAGCCCCCCGAGCTGCAAAGGGGCCACACACACTATCCATAGAATCATCTAGCTCCCAGATCACCTTGCAAGGCTGAGCTACCACTCCTCACAGAGCTAGGTATCCCAACTCCCACAAGCTAATTTGGTCAAGTATAGATTTCTACAGCGTAACATTACGCAAACAGAAGACATCCATCATCCTTCTCCTCCCTTCATTATATATATTTTCAAAGTCCTTTACTATCCCAAAATATCATTTAATTTAATGTTTAATAATTTAATTCATAAAAATCCTCCCCGTACATGTGTCACCCATCCCCTTCATTCCTCCATAAATTAATTTCATTAATTAATTAATTATGATTATTTCTCTCACCCACCTAAATTCATTCCTAGAATCGCTCCTAGGTGTCCCCATATTCCCTTAGAAGTTTTAATGACTTTCCCCCTTATTAATTTACTAGTTGAGTTTAATTTAAAAAATTATTTAATGCTAGATACCTTACTAAGTTAGACTCTCTACCTTTTCCTTTTGTTTCCCCTTTCGTTTTTTTGTTTCCCGCTTTTTCCTAATTTCATAATTATTTTAGATTTCCCTCTTTCCCCTTTTTATCTAACCTCAAAAAGGCATGCATAGAAACTTACCCCTTTTCCCTTTTTCTTTTTAATGAATGATTTTTTTTAATTAGCATAATATAGTAAAACAATTATTTCCCCCTTTTTTAAATTTATCCCAAAAGATTTTTATAAATCAATTTAATTGCTTACCCCCTTCTTGTCAAAAGATTAATGATGATTATATATATATATTCTTCTTTTACCGCAAGTTTCACCTAGACCTACATTTTAATTTTCGAGTTTAGGTGACATTTTATTAGGGAAAATGTTTTATATTCTTATTATCACGTTATTCTTCCTAGGGACATATAGTTTCATCCATTTATTAATTAACAACATGACCTGCCCTTTAGGATGCACTAGGTTCTCCAAGAGTGCCACTCACCTCCTTCTATTTCCCTTGCGCAACGTGCCCTTCAAGATACACTATGTGCTCCAAGGGTGCCACTCACTTCTTGATTGACTTGGTAGACATCAATAACCCCTGGAGTCAATACTTCGCCAGGTGATATTGTGGGAGACTAAGGGCCTCTAAGGAATAAGGCCCCTACCTTATTGCATGGCCCTTAGAATCATCTTGAGTGGCTGTCGTAGTTGACCCTCATGGCATCGTGGGTCTTCTCGAACTAGGTAGTCATTAACCTATAGTTCAAGCCACGACGGAAGTGCTAGTAGGTTGTGGCAGGTATTTTGTTCACACCTCTTCCTCAACATATCTGGTAGTCTTGTGTGACCCCTCTACTCCATATGTGAGTCCAGTTGGCAAGCTATAGTCAACCTGCATCATCAACGAATCATGTCAGATATAGCATCCAATATCATATCATCTAATCAGATTCACAATGTCATATATACCACAATAAAACCCCCAATAGTTCACTCCTTGACTCAATCTGGAGTCCAAGGGGTTTCATCGATGCCCCTGCATCCTCGAGGTCCAAAATCCTGCACACTCGGGAAAAATCGAGTCAATAGCACCTGGCTATGTCAATGCAGCCAAATAACATGTCATCAATTCATAACGCCTCATAATCGTAAATCAAATGTCCAAAAGTATAATAATCTGGATCACTTGCGAGAAAGTGTCCTCAAAGAATAAGTTCGCTCACTGCGCGCAAGAGTGGGATGTTACATACACCCCCTCTTGCTTTAAATTTCATCCCGAAGTTTCGTAGTATATAAGTGCCGAAATAATGTGTATCATAGTATCATAAGTATATCTATCAAACACAAATGGAAACTTTTGGTGCATATCATATGCGTCCTCCCAGGTCATCGAGTGTGAACTATAGTTGTCCCACTGGACCTTGACCTGATCTACTATTCGACGTCGTAGTTGTTGAATGCAATGATCCAAGATGTGGACCGTCTCAGTCGTTAGTTCCCCCTCGTTTGATACCTGCAAGAAACTAATGTCAATAGCATGTGTAGGATCACTAATATAATGTCTCAAAACATATATGTGAAAAACATCGTGCATAAACCTCAAAGAATCAGGCAAGGCTAGTTGATAGGCCACGGGCCCCTTTATCTCCACAATCTTGAAAGGTCTCATGAACCTAGGAGAAAGTTTATCTCCCTTTCCAAACATGATCGAAATCTTATGCAGTTTAACCTACAAGAAAACTCCATCGCCAACCTCTTAACTATGGCCGACATAGTGCGCATCGACATAACTTTGTTGCCAATCCTATGCTTCTTTAATCCTTTGTCTTATTGTTTTCATTTTTTCTTCCATTTCTTGGATCGCTTCTGGTCCCACCAGGACCCTATTCTCAATTCAATACCAACTCAAAGGCATTCGACACGGTCGCCCGTAAAGAAAATTGAAAGGCACCATCTTAGTGGTTCTTTGGTAACTGTTGTTATAAGCAAATTCCACCAGTGGAAATAATTCCTCCCAATTTTTTTTGTTTTTTCATCACGTACATGCACAACATGTCCTCCAAGGTCTGGTTTGTTTGTTATTTCTACCCATCATTCTCTAGGTGATACATAGTACTGAAGTTAAGTTGGGTTCCCAAGGCCTCTTGGAAACTCATCCAAAATCGTCCAGTAAACATCGATCCTCGATTGGATATAATCCTCTTAGGCATGCCATGTAGCCTCACAATATCATTGATGAAAACTCTAGCTATTTCAGGTGCCTGATACGTTGTACACATAGGAATAAAGTGAGAACTCTTCATCAGAGTGTCTACTACTACGAAAATTGAGTCGTGTCCCCTTGCCGTCAGTGGAAACCCAACAATAAAATCCATCAAAATAACCTCCCATTTTGATTCTGAAATAGAGTGTGGCTATAGTAATTCTGTTGGGTGTCTATGTTCATCCTTTACCTATTGACATTCTAGACATCTAGCCACATAGTTGACTATGTCTACCTTCATTCCCTTCCAGAAGAATAAGGGCTTAAGTTCTGCCCTCATCTTCATGACTCTCGGGTGAGCCATGTATACTACTATATGAGCCTCACTTAGGACCAATATTTCCAACTCGTTGTTCAGTGGTACGTAAATGTGATTTTTAAACCTCAATAATCCATCATCATCAAACATAAATCATTCAAATATTGGTACCATCATTTTATTTTGTTTGATAAAACCCTCGACCTCTTTGTACCAGTCATCGTCACGCTGTAAAGTTATAATCTTTTCATGTAGATTCGTCTGAAGAGGCAACATCGAAAATATGCCTGGTCTCCGACTCAGTGCATCTGCCACTCGGTTCACTGTTCCTTTAGATGTAATTAATCTATAAGTCACACTCACTAAGTAATTCTGACCAACGTCGTTCTCATGCGTTCAGGTCACTTTCCATAAAAATGGCTTGTAGTCCATAGTTGTCCAAATTTAGTTCAAATTTTCATCCAAAAAGGCAGTGTCTCCAAACCTTTAAGGCATATACGATGGCTAACAACTCCAAATCGTGTGTCGCGTAGTTCTCCTCATGCCTTCTCAGTTTCCTCGAGATGTATGCGATCACTCGACCATCTTGCATCAAGACTCCGCCTAAGCCTTCTTTGGATGCATCAGTGCATACCAGGAAGTCTGCATCCATGTCAAGGACCTTTAGTATCAGTGTTGTTGTCAACATCTCCTTAAGCCTTTGAAATTCTACCAAGCATTTCTCAGGCCAAACAAACTTCTTGGTCTTCTTATGCAATTCCATGATCAGATTTTCTATCTTCGAAAATCCCTCGATGAATTGTCGATAGTATCCTTCTAGACCCATGAAGCTACGTACTTCCAAGACGTTTTCCGATGTAGGACATTCCATAATATCCTCGACCTTCTCCAGATCCATGATGATACCTTCACCGGAGATGACATGTCCTAAGTAGTGAATCTTTGATTGATAAAATTAGCATTTGGACAAATTCCCATACAACTTGTGCTCTTGTAGACACTGTAGTACCAAGCGCAAGTTCTCGTCATTCTCCTCCGTTGTCTAAGAGTAAATCAATGTGTCTTCAATGAATACTTGGACGAAATTGTCCAAGTACTCGCAGAACACCCCGTTCATCAAACTCATAAATACCCCTAGGTTGTTTTTTAGTCCAAGCGGTAAAATAGTAAACTCGTAATGTCCAAATCTTGTCTTAAAGGCGTTCATAGGGAAATCATCCTCGATCCGCAACTGGTCATACCCTGATCTCAAATACGTCTTTGAGAACACCATCTCACCCTTCATCTGATCAAATAGATCATCTATCCTCAAAAATGAATAGTGATTCTTGATCGTTGCCTTGTTCAATTGATGGTAGTCAATGTAGAGCCTCCACGACCCATCCGTCTTTCATATGAAAATAACAGGAGCACCCGACAGTGACACAATTGGACGTATCGGTCCCAAGTTTATCAATTCTTTCAGTTTCATTCTCAACTCCCGTAAATCTGGGATCGACATCTGATAAGGCATTCTAGCTATTGCTTTAGTCCCTGTTTTTAGGTAAATAGTAAACTCCAACTCCCTCTCCAGCAACATCCTAGGTAACTCCTCCGAAAAGACATATGCAAACTCTCTGACCACTGGAAGGTGTTATAGACCTTCTACTACTCCCTTCTCATTTAACACAAGGATCGCATAAATATTACATCCCTTGCGCATGCTCTTCCATAGCTGCAACGAAGAGATGAACCTTAGGGAAACTCCTTGGTTCTATCCTGCAATCATGCATCTTTTTCCCTCATCATCGACCAAGCTCAAATGTTTTGTCTTACAATTGAGTATCACCTCATGCGATTCCAACCAGTCCATACCAATCATGACATCATAAGTGATGCAACCTGCCCTCGTCGATAGTCGCTTCCCACCAAGACCTTCTCTTTCCTCAGCCCGAAGAACTCAACGGTTCTTCTATCTTCCTGTCAGAATATGTGCACCCACAGTTCACTCCTCTCTATCCTCTTTTCCTCTACTCGGGGGATCAGGACTTCGCCTCTCGCGCCACCAACCACTTGGGATTCCAACTCCCGATACCCGATGCGCCGAGATGCTGAGACTCACGATCTCGTGATCTCGTGGCTTCGCTTCTCGCGAATTCAGATTAACTTCACCTCGACTTCCGAGGCCCGATTCGATGATACCCGAGTATTGCTACCTCGTCTCCTCGCGAATTCGCAACTTATGAGACCAGTCGGTTGGCTCCTCAACTCCCGAGACCCGATGTCCCGAGATCACCTCACGAACTGTCAATTCACCGAATCCACAAGTCGAGTCGCACTCCCTCGTGGTCCCGATCAATTCTTTTACTCTCCCAAGCTTCAAACTTTCCCTTCTTTCACTGTAGACTTCACGTCCACCTTCCTCCTTGATGCGTTCTTGAACGAGAGGTGTCTTTCCACAGGACGACTCGTTAACCTTCGACCCTTCCTCTCAATATGCCCATGCAACTTCTCCTCACTGCCTTTCCACAACTTAGAGGGCCTAGCTTTCCTGAGCTTCACGAATTCAACTCCCTCAGGAAGAAGTTCTTCCACGCACCCTTTGCGGCAAATCTTCAAAACACGCTAAGTGTTTGAAGCTTCTGACCCTGCGCACATTCGCAGCAGCAGTCGTCAACTCTTTTGTTCAGCTTCACCACTGATACTTCGACCTCGACCTTCCCTTCCCCTGCACGGTTCGAATAGCCCAACACAATTCCGGTAGAGGAGAATAAGAGTTTACCTATTGATCCCCCTCAACGCACTCTATGCGGAGGAATTCGACTGCACTCTATGCAGGAATCTCCTGGCTCGAACAGAGAAAACAATTTGAAACTTATTATCGCCTCTCTCCCAAATTTCTAATCTGCCATGAAATTACATATGCAACATATACAATGAAAGCATAAACAGACGCAAGTATGCAACAACATAATATCAACAACACACAAAGAATAATCACAGCCATGGAATTGAATCAAATATTTCCTATTAATTCAATATCTGTACATGGGGATTATTCACCAGTTCTCTCCTTTTCTCTCCTTCCTCTCAATGCTTCATGAAATTTTTTTCAATAATACAAAGGATGGTGCCTATATTCCGTTTTCCCTCTCGAAAGTAAAATTGTCTAATCTAGACTTAATTAATTTATCTACTTGCATTAACTCTAATAAATGCCTCAGCTACCTAAGGACGAGAGCTTATCCTCTCCAGGTCCGTTACAATGTACAAGTGCACTTCATTACTCCAATGCATTAATGTTTGGTGCACCAATTATCAAAATATTTCAAAGTTTGAATGTTGGCGCTCTCCAATTGTCTTTTCTTTGCTCCACACGCTGGCTCGCTTGATGAGGTGTGGATGCTCCTGCATCATACTCCTCGGCTCGAAAAATTTCATGGGCTCCTGTCCATGAGCTCCTGCACGGTGTGACCATGCTTTTGTACGACTGACTCTGTTTCCCAGCTGGCATATTCCACTGGGTGATTCCTCCATTTCACCAGGTATTCAAAATATTGCTTTCTCGTGGTCTTCCTTCCCACTCGCTTGTCCAGAATACACTCCATCTGAGGCTTCTGTGCAACTGGTAATTGTTTTTTCCACTGGACCACTGGTTCCTCAGCTCCAGCTTCTGCTTCTTGAGCCCTGTATGGGTATAAATCCAAAATATTAAAAATAGGATATATCTCGATGCCCTCTGGCAACTCAAGCTCATATGCGTTCTCCCCGAATTTTTTCAGGATTCTGCATGGCCCAATCTTCTTCGTATTGAGCTTGTTATATGTTCCCCTTGAGAACCTTTCCCTTATCAAGTGTGCCAGAACCATGTCTCCAACTTTGAACTGAAGTTGTCTCTTCCGCTTATCAGTTCTATTCTTATACTCCTTATTGGACTTTTGCAGTCGTTGCTTCACCTGCATGTGAAGTTCTTGCATTGCCTCTGCGAATCTTTTTGCACTCGCGCTGCTAGTTTCAGCATGTTCTGGCTCCCTGAGCTCAGAAACTCCCCTTGGTTGTGTCCCATACAAAATTTGAAACAGACTCTTTCCTGTACTCCGATTCACTGAATCGTTGTACGCAAACTCCACCCGTGGCAATATCTGGTCCCAACTGTTGTGGTGCTCTGTCACCCGGCTTCTCAACAGATCCCCTAAGATCCTGTTGACGAATTTCATCTGTCCATCTGTCTACGGGTGATAAGCCGAACTAAATTCCAGATTATTTCCCAGCGTCCTCCATAGCGTCCTCCAAAAATGACCTATGAACTTGGTATCCCGATCCGAGACTATGCTCCTCGGAAATCCATGCAATCATACAATCTCTTTGAAAAATAAGTTTTCGATGTGGGTTGCATCACTAGTCTTCTGACACGGAATAAAATGTGCCATCTTCGAGAACCTGTCCACTACCACAAAGATGGAATCAACTCCTCGTTGTGTTCTCGACAGACCCAAAACAAAATCCATACTGATCGCCTCCCACGACTGATAGAACCCTGTGTTCTACTTTCGGCCCTTCGCATGTTGACATATCCTGCACCTGTCAACAAATCGTTTAACATATGCATGCATGCCCGGCCAATAGTATGATTTGCTCAACTTGGAGAATGTTTTGTCATGTCCAAAGTGACCTGCTAATCCTCCGCTGTGCTTTTCCTTCACCAAATTCTCCTTCATGGAGCAATTCAGAATGGACAATTGATTGCCCCTGAACAACAATCCCTCCTGGATCATGAAATCTATCCACGGAGTTGGATCCATGAGAACTGGATTCTCCGCTGCCTCGTATGCTTCTCTAAAGTCTACATCACCTGCATACATATCTTTCAGATTCTCGAAACCCAACGTCTTGACTCTAAACTCCTGCAGCAGCAAACATTTCCTTCTCAAGGCATCAACCACCTTGTTAGCAGTCCCCGAAATGTGCTTTATCACAAATGTGAAATTCTGCATGTACTCCACCCACTTTGCATGCTTCTGGTTCAACTTCTCCTGTTGTCTCACGAACTGCAATGCGTTATTATCACTGTACAAAATGAATTCCTTGGGTATCAAGTAATGCCTCCACTTCTTCAATGCCTGTATGATGGCATAGAACTCTTTGTCGTACGTGGAGTATTTTAGCTTCGCATCATCCATCTTCTCGCTATAATATGCAACAGGTCTATCATCTTGACTCAGGACCCCTCCAACAACATACCCACTAGCATCACATTTCACCTGAAATGTTTTCTGAAAGTCAGGCAACACCAGAATTGGCTGCTCTGTTATCTTTCGCTTCAACAGATTGAAGCTCTTTTCAGCCTATGTTGTCCAATGAAAAACTTTATGCCACTTATTCACGGTGTCCATCGTTGCGACACTAATTCCACTGAAATTTCGAATGAATTTTCGGTAGAAACTAGCCAAACCATGAAAGCTCCTTACCTCAAAAACGTTCCTCGGCGATGGCCAATTCCTGATTACTTCCACCTTCTCAGGATCCATCTTCAATTCATTTGTCGAAATTACAAAACCCAAATAAATGAGTTCTGTCTGCATGAAGGAACACTTCTTCAAATTAATCAGTAGCTTCTCCTGCTGTAGCCTTTTCATCACAATGGCCAAATGGCTCAAGTGTTTAGCCTTGGTCTTTCTGAAAATTAATATGTCGTCTAGATATACAACAACGAATTTGTCAATGAATTCCCTCAGGACTTCATTCATCAGCCTCATAAAAGTTCTTGGCGCATTTTTCAAACCAAACGACATGACAAACCATTCATACAAACCCTCGTTTGTCTTGAATGTCGTCTTCCATTCATCTCCCTCTCTCATCCGGATCTGATGATATCCGCACTTGAGATCAATCCTCGAAAAATAATTTGCCCCACTTAGGAAATCCATCAGATCATCCATTCTCGGCAGTGGAAATCTGTACCTGATGGTGATTTTGTTTATCGCCCTGGAGTCTATACACATCCTCCAGCCTCCATCCTTCTTTGGACTTAGTACTGTCAGAACAACACATGGACTCAGACTCTCTCTGACCAGTCCCTTATCCTGCAGATCCTGTACCTTCCTTTTGACTTCCTCGTTCTCCTGAGGTGTCAGTCTGTACGCTGCCTTATTTGGTAAACTTGCTCCGGATATGAGGTCAATGTGGTGATTCACACTCCTCATCAGTGGCAATGAATGAGGTAGTTCGTCCATGATGATGTCAGCGAACTCTCCCAACAGTTCCTGAATCTCATCTGGAAAGTCATCCACTCTTGTACTTGTCAGAACAATTCTTGGCTTCCTAACAACAAAGAATTGTGGCTCTTCATCCTTCTCCAACTCCGTGAGAAGTTCTTTTCCACTCATGAGAAGTATCGTGCTGCTCACTTTCGGCTTAACCTCCTTATCCTTTATTGGCAGCAGTGTGTGTGTTTTCCCATCCTTCTCCAAGGTATATGTGTTCATCCTCCCATCATGAACAACATTTCTATCAAACTTCCATGGCCTACCCAATAATACATGACAGACATCCATGGGAATGACATCACACAGAATTTTATCCCTATATTCACCCATTTTAAATTCAACCAAGCATTTCCTCATAACACTTACCCGATGTCCTTTCTACAGCCATGACACTTTGTATGGACTCGGGTGTCTGTTCGTCTTCAACTCTAGCTTTTCCACCATCTCGGTCGAAACGAGATTGTCAGTACTGCCACTGTCCACTATGACCTTGCATTTCCAGCCCTTGGTCTTGCACGTGGTCCTGAACAGTCCACATCTTTGCGCTATGTCCTCCACCTCTTTCTCAGGTTTCAAGAGAACTTTGTGCACTGTCAGCGACTTCCCACTTCCGTTGTCTTCACTCTCAGCATCACGCCTCTACGCCTCTGTGATGTGAGTTTCACTTTTGTCCAGCTTCCTGTCTAGATAGTCAATGGCTTTGTGTCCATCCTTTCCACATGTAAAACATGTGATAACTCCACTTCGGCCTCTTCCTCTACCTCGGGTACGAGGAATTATGTTCACGTCGGCATATCCACCACCCTACTCTGCATGTGGCCTCCTCGACTCAACGTATTGTTGCCTTTGTTCAGGTTGTGGCTGCCTCTGCTGTGAGGTTCCACCTCTCTCAGCTTTTCCCTGAGGTTTCTTCCAGTCCTCCTTGGGCTTCTGAGTTCTTTCTTGGGCAACTGCCTTGCCTCTGGGCTGACTTCTGCCTCGCCCTTGCTGACCTTGCTTGCGGCTCAGCTTCTCCTCAGCTTTCAGAGCCATCTGATACGCATCCTCAACTGTTCGGATGGTCAGCATGCTCAATTCATACTGAATGTCATACCTCAGACCATTCAGATATCTCACCACATTTTCGTCATCACTTTCCTGATGACCAACTCGGATGTTGAGCCTGTAAAATTCTTCGGTGTACTCTTTCACCGTCATCAGCTTCTGTCTTAGGTTTTGTATGCACCTGAATAGAGTGATCTGATAGTCTCTCGGAATGAACTTCGCTTTCATCTTTGCGATCATCCTATCCTAGCTCTTGATCTTTTGTTTTCCCTTGGAACGTCTGTCCGCCTACAGCTCGTCCCACCATAAGGTTGCATGCCCCTTCAACTTTGTGACAGCATGTCTTATCTTCTTGTCCTCTTCGATATCTTCGTAATAGAAGTAGGTGTCGAGTGCTCGGATCTAATCCAGCAACTCTTCCGCGTCTAGACTCCCCTCATAGATGGGAATGTCCATCTTTGTCTTCGAGCTCATCCTGGTGATAGCTCTGATCAACCTCTCTGTTGAGGAATCCTCTGTTGAGACCTCTTCTTCGGCATGTCCAACTTCTTCTTCCACCTCGGAATCACTGAGATCCCTAGCGCCAGCTGCGCACCTTTGGGTGGTCTCCATCTCTTCGAGTCTCGCCCTGAGATCTTGTATCTGGCATTCCATCTTTGGATTTCCTGCTGGCCTATCCCTTCTTCGGGCGTCCCTGTCTTCACGATCAGGTGACTGCCTCTCTCTTCGAGGTGGAATTACATCTTCTTTGTCTCTGCTTCAGAAAGAAAAGGTACTCCCACTCTGATACCACTCTGACGCAACTTGCCCTCGTCGACAGTCGCCTCCCACCAGGACCTTCTCTTTCCTCAGCCCGAAGAAATCAATGGTTCTTCTATCTTCCTGTCGGAAGATCTGCACCCACAGTTCACTCCTCTCTATCCTCTTTTCCTCTACTCGGTGGATCGGGACTTCGCCTCTCGTGCCACCAACCACTCGGGATTCCAACTCCCGATACCCGATGCGCCGAGATGCTGAGACTCGCGATCTCGCGATCTCGCGGCTTTACTTCTCGCGAATTCAGATTAACTTCACCTCAACTTCCGAGGCCCGAGTCGCTGATACCCGAGTATCGCTACCTTGTCTCCTCATGAATTCGTGACTTATGAGACCAGTCTCTTGGCTCTTCAACTCCCGAGACCCGATGTCCCGAGATCACCTCACGAACTGTCGATTCACCGAATCCACAAGTCGAGTCGCACTCCCTCGTGGTCCCGATCAACGCTTTTACTCTCCCAAGCTTCAAGCTTTCCCTGCTTGCACTGTAGACTTCACGTCCACCTTCCTCCTTGCTGCGTTCTCAAACGAGAGGTGTCTTTCCACGGAACGACTCATCAACCTTCGACCCTTCCTCTCAATCTTCCCATGCAACTTCTCCTCACTGCCTTTCCACAACTTAGAGGGCCTACCTTTCCTGAGATTCACGACTTCAACTCCCTCAGGAAGAAGTTCTTGCACGCACCCTTTGCGGAAAATCTTCAAAACACGCTAAGTGTTTGAAGCTTCTGACCTTGCGCACATTCGCAGCAGCAGTCTTCAACTCTTTTGTTCAGCTTCACCACTGAGACTTCGACCTCGACTTTCCCTTCCCCTGAACGGTTTGAATAGCCCAACGCAATTCCAGTAGAGGAGAATAAGAGTTTACTTGTTGAGCCCCCTCAACGCACTCTATGAAGAGGAATTCGACTGCACTCTATGCAGGGATCTCCTGGCTCGAACAGAGAAAACAATTTGAAACTTATTCTCGCCTCTCTCCCAGATTTCTAATCTGCCATGAAATTACATATGCAACATATACAATGAAAGCATAAACAGACACAAGTATGCAACAACATAATATCAACAACACACAGAGACTAATCACAGCCATGGAATTGAATCAAATATTTCCTATTAATTCAATATCTGTACATGGGGATTCTTCACCAGTTCTCTCATTTTCTCTCCTTGCTCTCAATGCTTCATGAATTTTTTTTCAATAATACAAAGGAGGGTGCCTATATTCTGTTTTCCCTCTCGAAAGTAAAACTGTCTAATCTAGATTTAATTAATTTATCTACTTGCATTAACTCTAATAAATGCCTCAGCTACCTAAGGACGAGAGCTTATCCGCTCCAGGTCCGTTACAATGTACAAGTTTGCTTCATTACTCCAATGCATTAATGTTTGGCGCACCAATTATCAAAATATTTCAAAGTTTGAATGATGGCGCTCTCCAGCTGTCTTTTCTTTGCTCCACGCATTGGCTCGCTTGATGAGGTGTGGATGCTCCTGCATCAATAACATCCTAAGATCGTGATGTACATGTTGACCCTAGTGAAAAACTCTCTCAGGTTGAGTGTATAGCTCGTAACCTTCCTCCAACCTTTTGGTTGGCTCCAAAATCCATCTCTACGAAGCTAAACGCATCCTGTTCCACTACCTTTACCTTAATCCTTTTTAGCACTGCACCAGAAATGAAACTCTCGGTAGCACTAGGATCAATCAAAATACTAATCTTATGGTCAGTGACAGTACCTGACATCTCAAGAACATTTGACTAGTTCTCTGCTTGGCGGTTATTCACCACTGCATGTATCCGATGGGCCTTGCCCAAATCTCCCATGGTAGTGGGTCCGACTGATCAAGATGCTCTAGTCCTCTCTGTTATCACTCCAAGAAACCCTTTGTGGTTGTAGACCAAAGGTGCTTGGTAACTTCAAGTAAAAATGTTTTTTGTGTTTTGTGTAGATTGATCAGTGGGATAACTCAATTCAAACATGGTATTCAGACAGTAAAGATGATA
>ML784078.1:530553-554180 GCA_009831015.1 Picea engelmannii | reverse complement strand
CACCGGACCCCTCTGGCACTCCCATGGGGGAGGCACCGGCGACTGACATCGGAGGAGTGTTGCGCCAAGCAGCAACAAGGAAGCGACCAGCGGAGCACAGCGACCCAGTGGAGAACAAGGAGCGCGAGGTGACCAAGGAACCAACAGTCGAGCAACCCGGGAACGAGCAGCCGAGCAACATCATCGCAGAACCGTGGGCAGCAGAGCTCCGGGACACATGGCTGGGCTTTTCGCCAGGTGTTTAATTTCTTGCTATGTATCGACAGGTGTTTAGTATTAGACTTGCAGAACACTTAGCACTTAGTTTGGACTTTTTTTTGATTTCCTAGATGCAGTAGTAACACTTAATTCACATGACTGGATGCTGACTGGACTGGTTTCCCCTCTGTTGGGGCAGTCCCGAATTTTCAGCCAGCTGTACAATGTTTTTTTGGAGACATGCCACGCTTTAGCAGGCACCTTTTATATATAATATTACCCTTACTTACAAAAAAAAAAAATTATCATTGCTAATCTAGAAAGGTGGAACGCTATACAAAATTAATAAATCCAATAAAAACGTTGTCAGGTAAGGTAACACGCAAGGGTAATAGACAATAGTTTCAAAGGCAGAAGCCCAATCTTCAGAAAGACGAGATCACAACCTCATAAAGGCAATAAACTTGCCATGTAGCCAAGGTAACATATGGCAGTTATTTTGGCAAAAATCGCAGGAAACATTTAAGGTAAACTTGTGGTCTTTAAGCAACAAAAAAATCATCTTTAATTAAGAAAAATAGTTGTGCGAAGACACACCAGAAAGGAATCGCATTGCTAACATCATTTAAATAAGAAAATCGTTGTGAAAAAATGCATCAGAATGGAAACTACATTGTCATCATCATTTAAAAAGAAAATGGTTGTAAAAAACACACCAGAAGGAAACTATATTGTCGTCATCATTTAAAAGGAAAACCGTTCTGCAAAACGTACCAGAAGGAAACCACATCGTTGTCATCATTTAAAAGGAAAATTGTTGGGCAAAACATACCAGAATGGAAACTACATTGTTGTCATCATTTAAAAAGAAAATCGTTGTGCAAAAATGCACCAGAAGGAAAACACATTGCCATCATAATTTAAAAGGAAAATCGTTGGGAAAAAAACACCAGAATGGAAACTACATTGTTGTCATCATTTAAAAGGAAAATCATTGTGAAAAAATGCACCAGAAGGAAACAATATTGTCGTCATCATTTAAAAGGAAAATCATTGGGCAAAATGCACCAGAATCGAAACTACATTGTCTTCATCATTTAAAAAGAAAATCGTTGTGAACAAACGTACCATAAGGAAACTATATTTCCATCATCATTTAAAAGGAAAATCGTTGGGCAACAGAGTTACAATCGCAGAGCTAAATTATCCATCAATATAAAATGCAAGTTTAAATGTATCCATCAATGCACATTAACGCAGAGTTAAATTATTCATCAATGCATCCAACACGGAGTTAAATTGTTCATCAATGCATAAAACGAAGAGTAAATTTATTCATCCATGCATAAAAACACAAAGTTAAATTATTCATCAATGCACAAAAACATGGAGTTAAATTATTCATCAATACATAAAACATAGAGTAAATTTGTCCATCAATGCATAAAAATGCAGTCAAGAATGTAAAAATGCAGAGAACAGTAAGATATGTTGGAGTTACTTCACACATTATTTTTCCCAAGTTTTTTATTTGTTTATTAGTCATAATTAATCATTATCCAGTCTCCTATATTTTAGGAGAGAATATTCCACCTGGAGAATATTCTTTCAATTTACACTTCAGTTTGACTAGTTAAGTTGAGTTTAAATGTTGCATTGGGATCATCACCATGCTAATTATACCTTGCCTTGGTATCATCACCATAGTAGCGCATTAGCCTTGATTCCCTGAGTTAACTCCTTACTACTCTTTGTTCAGTCAGTTAACTCAACTAGGTGGCAGTTCACTCCCGTAACTGCCTGAGAGACTAGAATAGGTGGCAATTCACTCCCATAAATTTTGGTGTATGTCTAGATCACTCTATACCACCACTATGGTGACTTGTTTCACCTCAAGTCGAACTCATTGAGTTATACAGAGTATATAATCTATAAATTATTCATTATTCATAATGGTTAATGAGAATTCTTCCATTCTTTCTCTCCTTCTTCTTCCTTCTCCAATTCTCTCTGCAAATGTGTGTATTATTGTTTAGATAGATATATTATGTGCAGGTTCAACACATTTACATGGTATCAGAGCCGACGGACTACTAATAAAAATCTACACCAAAATGTTTTGCAGGTACAAAAGATTGAAGACAGCGGAAAGATGGAATTCCAAAAAGAATTCATTCTTACACCCTACAACTATTTTGCATGGAAGGAGAAAATAGCCATACATCTTCGATATAGAGGTTTGTATAGGTTAACCATGAATACATATATAGATCCGACATCAGCCATCGAAAAATTCAAGTACTTAAATTGCATGGATGAGGCACTCAGAACAATTTGCAGTCTTATTTCTCCCGATCTCCTTTTTCATATATATTTCTGTAAGACTCCCAATGAAGCATGGAACATCTTGGAAGGGCTCTGTGGAAAATGGGATGATATGAGGGGACACATGCTGGAGGTGGAGCTGCTCACATTGGATACCAAAAGCTCGAGAATATCCAAGATTTCTTTACAAAATTCAAGTATTTAGTGTTGTAATTCAAAGCTTGCGGGGTTGATAAATCGAAGGAGGAGAAACAAATGGTTCTCACCATTCTCTCCAATCTTGGTCCTGAATTCTTAGGATTCATATATACATTCCATACTATCATATTTTCCTCTCGAGCCACCTGGAAGATGCCTTCTCTTGAGGACTTTATCGAATCTCTGACACAAGAGCAAACCAAGCTCATCAACATGGGCGCAATCAAAGGCCCAAAGGAGAATGCACTTACTGTGCATGATGGCATCAAAAAATATAAAAAATATAAAGATAAATATAAGAGAAAATCTCATGCACATACGAAGAAGGAAGGGTACACAAAAGCCTTCACTGATGCCTCCAGATCCAAAGGAGAAAAGGGAAGAAAAGGAGAGAAATGAACATACTGTCACAAAGGATTCCATTCGGAATCTGCATGCATGAAAAAAAATAGATCTGATGTCTCAGATACTTCAGCAAAACAACCTTGAAGATCACATCCCCAAGGGTGCAAAGAAGAAGAATCCATAAGATCTGAATTCCAAGAAAGACAATTCTAGCCATCCCTTGATTTCCATCAACTCCTCTCTCGATGCTTGGATCGTAGATTCAGGATCATCACATCACATGGATGCCTCAAAAATAGTATATTCTTCTTTGGATGCATGAAAAGGTCGTCCCATTATGATGGGGGAAAACTCTTCTTTCAAAGTCACCGGCAAAGTAAGGATTGAACTAACCAACAAAAGTTTCAAGAATGTGTTGCATGTTCCCAAGATTTCTGTCAACCTTCTCTCCATGTATCAGATGATGAATTCCATCACCGAAAATAGATTCGTATTCACACCAAATTTCATGGACATCTATGACATGCAAACCAACTCCAGGGTTGCAACCGATGAGGTAAATCATCAGTCTAGATTGTATACATTTTCTGAATTCATTGAACCTGATTCTACTTTACTGCTTACTCATGCTGATGAAAGTAGTAGGATATGGCACAAAAGGTTTGGACATTTGAATTTCATATACATGAACAACTTAGCAAGCACAAATTAGTTGATGGTCTACCAGACATCCATTTCTCCATGGGAGTATGTGAGGAATGTGTTCTCGGAAAACACCCTCAAGAGAAATTCGACAAGGGAAAGTCTTAGCAAGCTTCCGCACCTTTAGATATGATCCATAGTGACATCATCGGTACTTTTTCACATCCATAGGTTAGCAAAGCGAGGTTTTTTTTTATTTTTTTCGATGATTTCTCATGTTTTACATGGATCTACATTCTCAGGAAAAAATCAGAGGTCTTTCAACACCTCAAAGATTTCAAAGATTTGGTTGAGACACAGTCTAGAAAGAAGATCAAAGTCCTCCGAACTGATAACGGGATAGAGTATGTGAATCATGAGATCCACAATATTTTCCATGAGGCAAGGGTTCAATTACAACATACAGTTCCCTACACAATGCAACAAAACGAAGTTGTTGAGTGGAAAAACCAATCTCTAAAGGAGATGGCATCTTGCATGTTGCATGCAAAGTCACTACCACAGAGACTATGGGTCGAAGAACTTAACTATGAAACATACATCGAAAATAGATCTGCCCATAGATATTTCAAGGATAAGACCCCCTATGAGGCTTGGAGTGGCCTCAAACCAGAAGTGACCCACTTTCATATTTTTTGTTCACATGCATGGGCTAGGATTCCCTCTGAAAAGAGGAAGTCACTTGAGCCACAGAGAATTGATTGTATTTTTTTTTGGATACCCTCATGGTGTGAAGGTATATCGACTTATTGATATTTCCTTGGACCGACTCATCATTGAGTGTAGTGTCCAATTTGAGGAAAGTGTCTCTCATGTACCTCAGCAGTTGCATGCAAACACTTTTACTCTTCCAACTGGTCGAGATTATGAGCATGCACATGTTGAATCTTCTTCAAATGAGAGTTCTGATTCAGAGGACTCAGAGGATTTAGATTCAAACTCAGTACAGTCATATGCAGAGTCAGAGCATCCAGATGTAGTTGCGGACCCAAAGAATAGGCCCAAGTGGGCACAAACTACTCTTCGGGATGTAGGGGATCTCGTAGGTGATCCAACCGATACTAGGAGGACTCAATATGATTTTGAGGAGCCTCTTATTGCACTCACTGCCACTGAACCATTGCCTTCTAGGAATATTTACTTGGTTCAATCTTCAAATCCCCAGTCTTATGGAAAGGCTGTTGGAAATCCCTTTTAGGAATCCACCTTGCAAGAGGAGTACAACTCCCTCCTCGCGAACCAGACTTGGGATCTGGTTCCCCTTCCTTCTGGGAGGAAAATTGTCAGATACAGATGGGTCTACAGGAGCAAGAGCACATCGGATGGGAAGATCAACAGATACAAAGCCCGTCTTGTCACCAAAGGCTTTCAGTAGGCTCATGGTATTAACTATGATGAGACCTTCGCTCCAGTAGTGAAGATGGATTCCATATGATTGGCACTTTCCATTGCGACATCCAAGGGATGGGAATTTCATCATATGGAAATGAAGAATGCATGTCTTCATGGTGATCTCTTTGAGGAGATCTACATGGAGCAGCCCTAGGGATTTATGCAGGACTCATATTTGGTCTGTCGATTGAGGAAGTCACTTTATGGACTCAATCAGGCTTCGAGGGCCTGGTATGCCAAGATAGACTCCTACTTGTTGTCACAAAACTTTGTACACTGTAAATCAAACCCGAATGTATACATGCTCAGTACACTTGATTCACTTCTACTTTTAGTTTTGTATGTCGATGATTTGTTGATCACCGGTTGCTCGACTTCAGCGATTGCTGCAGTCAAGAGAATTCTTCATGACAGGTTTTTGATGACAGACGTGGGTCCACTACACTTCTTCCTTGGAGTTGATATCACTCAGGATGCATCAGGCATCAAACTATCTCAATCCAAGTATGCATGAGATCTCCTTGCGATATTTCACATGACAGACTGCAAGTCTACTCTGACTTCGTTCCAATCAGGAGTCAAACTTGAGGATGGCAGGGAGACTCCAATGGTTGACAACACATTGTATAGACAACTAGTGGGGAGATTTTTGTATCTCACACACTCCAGACCAAAACTCTCATATGCAGTTGGCGTAGTTTCCAGGTTCATGCAGGAGCCGCATGAGATACATTGGAAAGCTGCAAAGCGTATCCTTCAATACGTACATGGCACCATCACCTTTGGGATTCATTATGTAGCAAAATCTACATTATATCTCATTGGTTTTATTGATTCTTACTGGGTTGGCGATAGCATTGATCGCAAGTCCACATCTGGTTACTCACTCGGTCTTAGTTTCAGGCCTATTTGTTGGTCGATCAAGAAGAAAGCTACCATTGCTCCATCTTCAGCCGAGGCAGAGTACAGAGGGGTAGTTAACATAACCATTCAGACTATGTGGCTACAACATTTTCTCATTGAGTTGGGCATTCAGTTTCATTGGCCGATCGCCATCTGGTGTGACAACCAAAACACTCTAAAGTTCTGTAGAGATCTAGTTCAGAGGCAGTAGACGAAGCACATCGAGATCCACATGCACTACATCCAGGACTTAGTAGAAGAGAGGATCATCGACTTACAATTATGTCCTTCAACAAAACAGATGACAAACATTTTCACCAAGACCTTCACTGAGAAGAAATTCCATTCTCCGCGAGTTCGTCTTGGAGTGAAGGACATAGTTGCCTAGGAACTGTAGTTCTTCTTTTTACATACATTGTACCTTGAGGGGGGGTTGTTCCCATGAGTTTTTCCCTATTTCCTCACTTTATTTTCAGTGTATCTTTTGTACTTGGGTACCTAACATGGCCTCGTTGCCGGGACCCAATCTTTATTTTCACCATAGTGATGTTCAGGGGGGGTGTTGGAGTTACTTCAAACACACCTAGGATTTCTTTTTCATAATTTTTTTGTTTGTTTATTAGTCATAATTAGTCATTATCCAGTCTCCTATATTTTGGGAGAGAATATTCCACCTGGAGAATATTCTCTTTCAGTTGACACTTCAGTTTGACTAGTTGAGTTGAGTTTAGATGTTGCATTGGGATCATCACCATGCAACATTGGGATCATCACCATGCTAATTCGACCTTGCCTTGGTATCATCACGAGAGTGGCACATTATCCTTGATTCCCTGAGTTAAATCCTCACTACTCTTTTTTCAGTCAGTTAATTAAAGACTAGTTCACTAGTTAACTCAACTAAGTGGAAGTTCACTCTCGTAACTGCCTGAGAGACTAGAATAGGTGACATTTCACTCCCATAACTACAGGTGAGTGTCCATATCACTCTATACCACCACTATGGTGACTTGGTTCACCTCAAGTCAAACTCATTGAGTTATAAAGAGTATATCATGTGTAAATTATTCATTATTCATAATGGTTAATGAGAATTTTTCCATTCTTTCTCTCCTTCTTCTTCCTTCTCCAATTATCTCTGCAAATGTGTGTATTATTGTTTAGCAAGATCTATTCTGTGTAGGTTCAACACATTTACAAGAGAAACACAAAGATCCAAAGGGAAATTCATTGAGATGACCGCAGAGATTCTATCATCCCAAGCACAGAGAAAATCCAAGGTTAAACCCTCAAAGTGCAGAGAACAAAAACAAGCGCAGAGATAAACCAAAAAGGACGCAAAGAAATCCATACGCAGAGGTACTTTTTTCTATAATATGCAAGACAACAATCATCCAAGGACAAACAACAGAGGTAGATGGATGATAGGAACATCCTTCTCTCATCATCCATGCACAGAAAACGAGGACATTGAGATCCATAGGTCTATTAATGCCGAAGCGATGACCGTAGATAAGGCTTCTAGATGACTGCTTAGTCGTGGACTGATGAGATAGGGACGAAGGAAAAAATAAACTGCAAACATCACAATCAACGAACCATAGGATGGTTAATACATGCAGGGATCGAAGGCCATGGGAAATCAACATCGTGCTAAGGGATATGAGGAAAATTTCATTCATCAACTAGAATGCTAAAACAATCATTTTCCTTTCCCAATTAAACATGCAGAACTAAAAGAATAAACATACTAAAAATCTACCATGCACAAAATAAAATAAGCGTACCGTTGCCCAATCGCTCGCTCTGAGTTGATGTCCCGCGCTCTTCGTGCCACTCCCGCTTGTCGACCGATGAGACTTCACCGGTACCTCCTAGCCAATGCTAGGGGTACTCTTCTTCCCCCTTAGCCCCACGAGATGCAAAGGGGCCATGCACACTATCCAGAGAATCAACTAGCTCCTAGCTCGCCTCACAAGGCCGAGCTACCACTCCTCACCGAGCTGGGTATCCCAACTCCCACAAGCTAAGTGAGTCAAGTATTGATTTCTGCAGTGTAACGTTACACAAACAAAACACATCCATCATCCGTCTCCTCCCTCCATTATATAGAGTTTCGAAGTCCTTTACTTTCCCAAAATCCCATTTAATTTAATGTTTAATAATTTAATTCATCAAAATACTTCCCGTACATGTGTCACCCATCCCCTTGATTCCTCCATAAATTAATTTCATTAATTAATTAATTATCCTTATTTCTCTCACCCACCTAAATTCATTCCTAGAATCGCTCTTAGGTGTCCCCATATTCGCTTACAAGTTTTAATGACTTTCCTCCTTATTAATTTACTAGTTGAGTTTAATTTAGAAAGTTCTTTAATGTTAGATACCTTACTAAGTTAGACTCTCTACTTTTTCCTTTTGTTTCCCCTTTCTTTTTATGTTTCCCACTTTTTCCTAATTTCCTAATTATTTTAGATTTCCCTCTTTCCCCTTTTTATTTAAACTCAAAAAGGCATGTGCAGAAACTTACCCCTTTTCCCTTTTTCTTTTTAATGAATGAATTTTTTTAATTAGCATAATATAGTAAAAAAATTATTTCCCCCCTTTTTACATTTTATTCCAAAATATTTTTATAAATCAATTTAATTGCTCACCCCCTTCTTGTCACAATATTAATGATGATTATCATTATATATATATATATATATATATATATTATACAAATATTCTTTTTTACCACAAGTTTCACCTATACCTACATTTTAATTTTCGAGGTTGGGCGACATTTTATTAGGGAAAATGTTTTAAATTTTTCTTATCAGGTTATTCTTCCTAGGGCCATCTAGGTTCATCCATTTATTAATTAAAAACATGGCGTTCCCTTCAGGATGCACTAGGTGCTCCAAGGGTGCCACTCGCCTCATTTTGTTTCCCTTGCATGACGTGCCCTTCAAGACGCACTACGTGCTCCAAGGGTCCCTCTCACCTCTTGACTGACTTGGTAGACATCAATAACCCCTGGAGTCAATACTCCACTAGGTGATCTTGTGGGAGACTAAGGGCCTCTAAGTAATAAGACCCATGCCTTATTGCATGCCCCTTAGAATCATCGTGAGCGACTGTTGCAGTCAGCCCTCATGGCATTGTGGGTCTTCTCGAACTAGTTAGTTATTAACCTACAGTTTGAGCCATGACATAAGTGCTAGTAGGCTATGGAAGGGCTTCTCTCCACACCTCTCCCTCAACGTCTCTGGTAGTCATGCGTGACCCCTCTACTCCACATGTGAGTCTGGTGGGAAAGCTATCGTCAGCCTGCATCATCAACGAATCATGTCATATATAGTATCCAATATCATATCATCTAATCAGATGCATAATGTCATACATACAACAATCATACCCCCAATAGTTCACTCCCTGACTCGATCTGGAGTCCAAGGGGTTCCATCGATGCCTCTGTATCCTCTAGGTCCAAAATCTTGCACACTCAGGAAAAAATGAGTCAATAGCACTTGTCTATGTCAATGCAGCCAAATAACATGTCATAATTCATAACGCCTCATAATCATAAATCAAATTCCCAAAAGTATAATAATCTGGATCACTTGCGAGCAAGTGTCCTCAAAGAATAAGTTCACTCAGTGTGTGCAAGAGCGATATGTTACACCTTGACTTTCCTTTGGGAGCCCAACCTTGCCCAAGCAATCTTAAAAAAGTTAAGTTGAAGAAAAAAATGTTCCTTATCCGACATCTGATTCGTCTTCTTGTCTAGTTCTCTCTTAGGTCATCATTTTCGTTATGTCTCTTCATGTGGGTGGGAACACCTCTTGGAAACTCTCTTTGCGTTGTGTTTATGTTCCTTGCCTCATTTTTGTTACGATTCCTCTTTTGCACGCCCCTCTTTCCAACTCACCTTGCCTTGCCTATGTAAATGGGCATATAACTATAAGACCTAGAAAGGCATGCATATCCCTCGTAAATCACTAATAAAGTCTAGATGTAGGCCTAGGTGATAGGAGGGTATTTTTCTCATGAGATTACATGTAATGTAGCCTATTTAAAGGCTTGTTGAAACTTCATTATGAATGGGCCTAGAGTTAAGTGACGAATGCTTACTTGGTGGACCTAACCGGATTTGGTCAAGTGCATGTTCATGTCAAGGTGGAGATGAGAAGTGAAGGCTCATTTGGCAGTCTTGGCCAGATTGGGATAAGGTTTTCGAATGTTATATTCAAGGTGGAACATTGAAGGTGTTTAGGATTGCAACAAAGGATTTGTTTGTAAGCTCAAGCATTCATTGTATGGCCGAGAATGCATATCTAGGAAATTGGTACAAGAAGTTGATTCCTTCATGGTGAGCCAAGTTTTACAAGAAGTGAATGCAACCATTGTGTTTATGGTACTCACTATATTGGTGTTTAGATTGTTGACGTTATGCTTCTAGAAAGAAGTAGCATGGTTAAGATCAAAAGGTTGAATCAGTTTACTTGGACGTTCGAGATGAAGGATATGGGAGCAGCAAAACAATCTTGGGAATAAAAATACATAGATCTAGAGTACATGGTATGATACTCATGAAATTCGGTATGAATGATGTGAAACCGAAAAAAGTATTTTTATAAGATTTCTTCAGGTTTATGTCCAAGTAATGAAGAAGAAAAGGGTTATAAGTCTCCTATATGGTATGCTAGTATAAATATTGATGAATGCGATTAGAGGATCAGATATTTCACATGAAATTGGTGTTGTGAGTGATAACATGACAAATCCAGGTGGAGTACTAAAATGAGTACTTCGGTTTTGGAAGCACTAGTATCACCAATATTTACCTTGCAAGAAGGTGATGAATAGAGAATTGCATGGTAAATTTTTTGACAAGATGGAGATTGTTAGAAGTGACAACCAATTATCCCATCCTTGAGAATAAGATTATTTTCTTGCTCTCTACCAAATCCTATAAATTTGGAGATTAGCTCAATTTGTTGAAACAAATTGGTTGAATTAGGAGGCAACAATAAATGAATTAGTTTTAGAAGGATTGATTAAATATGCATGCTTTCTCAAGGTTGTTGGTTGTGTTCTCCTCTTCCTTTTGCAATATAATGCGTTGCCATTGTCTCGTGGATGTTTCTCTCACCCTAAGGGTTTTACCACGTAAACCTATGTCTTCAGTGTGTCTTCATTGTATGATTATTATGTTACTATGTTTTCTTTCTTTCATTCTTTTTTCATTCTTTGTTGTGTGAATGAGATCTTTGTGGGTTGATGGACCGAACGTTTTAAAATATATTCTTTATTAGTTATTAATAAATTATTAATATATATCATGAATGATAAAATTTAATTATACTTTTAGTTTTAAAATATTTGTAAATTGGATAATATATATTTGAACATATAGAGTATTAAGTAAGACAAAGTACTATCAACCAGATTTTCAGACAATGTTTTCAATATAAACTAAAGCTTGATACATCAATAACGGATAGGAATAAACATGTGTAAGATGACAATACGGAGCAGGCAAGAAGGAAATTGGGTTAAATTTTTTGTTTATCTTTTATATCTGATTGATGCTCCAAAAATTTCTACCTTCGTTAATGACCCTCCGACAGGAGGTCATCGTATTGTTAGTTATTCCGGTGTTTTTTATCCTTAATCTGATCAAAATTTGGTCAGATTATTCAGTTCCATGTAAATCTGGGATTTCATAACTAAACTACAATGGACTAATTTTAAAGTTTTAAATTTATCTAAATATTGAAAATTGTATTGTAATTTTAGCATGAGGGAAGATGTAATGTCCATCTATAGTGTTGAAAACTTGTCAACTAATTTTTCTTGTAATTTTAGCATGAGGGAAGATGTAATGTTCATCTATAGTGTTGAAAACTTGTCAACTAATTGTTCATGCATTTGCATGTATAACAAATCAGTTTAAAATAGAGTGTGTATCCCATAGAGGTTTTCTAGAGGTGATGGTTGAGTCATTGTGAAAGAGTGTCTAGACTCACAATGTCAATGCCCAAGGTAAGAAAACCTCTCAGTCTGAAATCCCAAAATTCATCAAGAAACTTGACACGATCTGAGAGATAATGTTGTCGGAGGACCATCCCATCAAGATTGCCCTAGCTTTGGTTGAGAGGGGATTAGTCAGTGAATTTGTGGGGTTATGCCCTTCGTCAAAGACAACGAACGACTGGATCCAATGAAATTGGAGGCCCCAACTGCAACAAAGCATAACCTGCTATCCCATGGGAAGGGGATTCTTTATATTTGAGTTCATTTTGAAAGAAGATATTGATATGATATTCAGGAGCAGGCCTTATTTCATGGGCACCTAAGGCTTTTATCTAAATATATGGATGCCTAACTTTGACCCTACTATTGATGTTCCAAAAGAGGTCCTGGTCTAGGTCCGCCTCCCAAATGTATCGGTCCACTACTGGAGCTTCCAATCCTTGCAAATGATCGGAAATGGGCTCGGGAGGTTCATCGATAAAGCCAACAACAAAGAAAATTACACCTGTGCTAGAATATGTGTAGAATTCAACCTCGAAGATGGGCTCCCAGAAGTGGTAAAACTCACTGTAGGAACCTGGCATCATTACCAAAAGCTAGATTATGAACACCTATCGTTCAAGTGTAGGAATTTCCATGAACATGGCCACTTCCAAAGGAACTATCCTAAAACTCAGCCTTCGGTGAAAGAAGATGGTGAAGGTTGGCAGAAGGTAAAGAAAGGAAAGTCAACAAAGCTAAAACAAAAATAAATCAATATCCAGAAAATCAAAACCAATCAAGTCTAGAAGTCAATGAAGGACCATCCAAATCAACCGAAGCAATAGACCCTCAACTCCATGACCCTACGATGTCTGAATCCCCTGATTCAATCCTCGATCCAACAATTTCAAAATACCCTGCTAAATCACAGGATGAACATATCACTTTGAGCACAGAATATAGAGGAGAATCAGATGGAGGAACCTTTGAATCAAGTAGCTCTCATGGGATGCCAGAAAGGCCATCGAGAGGAAGGAAACCTGAGAAAAAAGAAAGAGAACAACAATCCTATCACAACGTAGCACAAGGATCCCAACACACCATTCCTGAAATGATGAGCACCAGATCCACAAGGAAGCAAGGGAAGGCCCCGAATGGAGCCACCACCCTCCAAATCGTCAAGTAATGCACTACGTCTCCTGGAACTGTAGAGGTCTCGAAAGTGAATTAAAAGAATATGCCCTGAGAGATATAGCCCGAATGAAAAAACCCGATATTCTCCTAATCCAGGAGACTAAGCTGGAGGAAGATGACCTCCTCCGCGCAAGATATTCATTCTGGAAAAAAGGACCGAGAAAATCCATAAGTGCAAGAGGAGCCTTGGGAGGTATAGCCACCTTCTGGGACAACTCTAAACTAGATCCGATTGATGAAGAAAGAAACACTCATTGGGTCTATACGAAACTGCTCCATAAAGATTCGGGACATTAGGTAAGTCTATTTAACCTCTACGTCCTAGTTCTTATGGCAGAAAAGAAGATGTGTTGGGACTCTCTAAAAATTTTCCTTAATTCACATAACACTGAAAACATAATAATCGTCAGAGATCTCAATGTGACCCTCTCATCCACAGAAAAAAAAGGGGCTCGTTGGTCCGAGATCTAGCAAGAGAATGGGTGGAATATCTTATGATTGATTGGGATCTGGAATATGTCAAGCCAGACGAGGGAAAAGATACATGGTCCAAAAAATGGGTTGGCCCGGGATAGATTCCTAGTCCAATCCTCCTTCCCGACTTTCGGTCTGATGGCAAGATCAAAAATCCTTCCGAATTACACCTCCGATCATAAATCCATCCTCCTTTCTCTCGACCCTGGGGAAAAATTGGCCCCTATCCCTTTCCTTTTTAGCCCCCTCTAGACAAGCCAAGAAGGTTTCCAAGAAGTCATCTCTGAATCCTGGCAAAGATAGATGCTAGGCTCCCCTTTCTTCGTTTGGGAAGAAAAGATCTGTAGATTAAAACAGGACCTCAAAGCTTGGGCAAAGAACTTCAGCTCCCCTACCATAGAAAAAATCCGCACTCAAATATCCCTGGACCGTCTTCAAAAATCCTCTGAAGACAACTCGCAGACCAATGAATCTTTATCCAAAGAGGCTGAACTCAAAAAATCCCTCCACAAAGCTTGCAGAACCGAAGAAGAGTACTGGAGAATAAAATCAAGAAATCTCCGGCTCCAAGATGGGAATAAAAATACAACCTATTTTCACAAGCAAGCAGAAGCTCGGAAGATTTTCAATTCAGTTTCTCAAATTAACTTCCAAGGTCAAGTCATCCAAGATTTTGAAGGAATAAATAGAGTAGCACACTACTATTTCAAAGATCTGTTCACCACCCCGGAAGATGAATCTTTAGATCCAACGAACTATCCATTATCTTCGATTCCGAAGCTAGTATGGATTGAGGAGAATAAAAAGTTGACATCTCCAATAAACTTGCAAGAGATAAGAAGAGCCTTAAACCAAATGGGTCCAGACAAATCCCCTAGTTTGGATGGGTTCACCACTTGGTTCTACATCTTCTACTAGCCTACTATCCAGAAATATCTTCTCAAAATGGTCAAGAAATTACAGAAGTGTCTCAAGCTAGGAGGAAGCACCAACTCTTCCTTCCTTGATTTAATTCCCAAAGATAAAGGAGCCAACAACTTCAACAGATTCTGACCCATCTCCTTGTGCAATACAGGGTACATGATCATCACTAAAATAATTTCTAATAGGCTCAAGAATATGCTCCCTGGAATAATTCTGGAAAATCAAGGAGGCTTCATAAAAGGAAGGCATATCCTAAACAATATCATTCTCATCCAAGAGGCCATTCAATCCATCTACCAGAGGAAAGAGAAAAGTATGATTGTTAAACTAGATCTAGCAAATGCGTTTGATAAAGTTCATCTCGACTTTCTTTTTCCAGTGATGGATAAGCTTGGGTTTGGGGAAGACTTCACAAATTGGGTCAAAGCTTGGGTCTCGTGCCCTTGGATCACCCTGCTGGTTAACAGACGCCCCACAGATTTCTTTCAAGCCTCAAGGGGACTAAGGAAATATTGTCCCATGTCTCTGCTTCTTTACACCATCCAGGTGTTAGTTCTCAGCTTCTAGTTAGACAACTACCTCTAGAACAGGTCCCTTTAAGGAATAAAAATGGCCCAAAATGTCAAACATATTAACCGCACTCAGTTCACCTATAATAACCTGTTACTTGGAGGAGCCAACGTCTTCTCAGATAGGCGCTTCAAATCTGAGCTTGATAAGTACAAGGACACCTCAGGCAGGGAAATCAGTCTGCACAAAAGTAAGATTTTCGGGTGGAAATGCACGACTAGGGAAATCACAGACATTTACAAAATTATTTGAATTGAGGGTACAATTACTTGGGACTCTTTCAAGTATCTGGGAGTACCCCGTTTCAAAACATGCCCAAGAGTAAGCCACTAGCTACCCCTCCTAGAAAAATTGAAGCTCAAAATTCTGGCATGGGGGGCAAACTAGCTAAATCTGGCTGGGAAAGTAGTTATGATAAAATATGTCCTAAATAACCTCCCTCTTTTCCAAAACTCAATCCTCCTAGCCCCTAAAACAATTAATCTCAAAATTGATCAAATGATGAGGCGCTTCCTCTGGGAAAAAGGCAAGAATAATGAAAGAAAACTTCACCTTATCAGCTAAAATAAGATTAAAAAGCCTATGCTAGAAGGAGGCCTGCAAATCCAAGACATGGCCACCCAAAACCTTGCAATGGGGGGAAATTTTTTGTGGCTCTTAGTGTCAGGGAAAAAAACATGGAGTAAAAGAACCCTATGCAAAAGGTACTTCTCGGGGCAAAGAGACATATGCCTGGAACGACCCCCAAAAGTTCTCAAAGGCTCACCAATTTTTTCTCTCCTCCTGAGAGCTCTAGAACATATGAAAACAAATATTCACTGGATCCGTGGAAATGGAAAGAAAATTAACATTTGGGAGGATCCTATCCTCGGATCCAAACCCCTAAACCAATTGGAGTGTATGGAAAATATCAAAATTTGGCTTCAGAACAATGACCACAAAACCCTCTGGGACATCTCAGAATGGGGGAAAGGGGATAACTCTCCCTGGAAAAAATGGAACCTAAGATATTACCCCTACTTTCTCGAGGCAGAAGCCAAGGTCCTACTAGAAGAGATCGAAGGAAATCCCCCTTGCAAGAACTCAATAAAAGACTCTCAAGGCTGGGGGGTCTCTATGGGGAAATACATAGCAGTTGCTGGTTAGAAAGCTATCCAAGAAATCCCTCATGTTCCTCCCAACCCCTCTCCATGGAAAACTATATGGCATTTCCCCTATGTCCCCAAGATTGATATGTTTAGTTGGAACTTAACCCACAAAAGCGCCCTCACCAATGAAAATATAAAGAAGAAAGGTTGGGAAGGACCCTCCCGCTATCCTCTTTGTAAGGAAGCCAAAGAAACTGCATACCATATTTTCATTGAGTGTGTGTATACAACCGAAGTATGGACTCACTTTTTAAACCCCTTAAGCTTCAACTTCCCCCATTTCCTGTCCAAGTTGATAAGCAACTGGAAGTACCTTTCCCAGTTCTCCATGAAGAAAAAGAACCTCCTAGAAAGTTGTTGGATATGGCTTCCTAAATTCCTATTCTGGAAAGTTTGGCTTGAAAGGAACAACATAATTTTTTGGGAGGAAAGCCGAACCCCGTCTCAGGTTGCCCAAAATATTAAAGTCATGATGAGTGAATCCTTGAAATCCAATCAGACTTTGAATAATTTAACCCCTCTTACCTCGGAGGAAGACCTCTATCTCACAAATTATGTCCTAAACCATACAAGCAGAGAAAACCTCAAAAGTCGCCAAAAAAAAAATGAGAAATAAGAATGGAAGACCTCGAGTTTATAAAATGGCATTCCTCCCTGGAAGAGGATTGTCTCTTCTTTGACAGGGCCTTGAAAGGGAATCCTGTTCCAGCAAGAGGGGGAGGGGTTTTGATGGATCTGTTGGGCAAGGTGGAACTCTCCTACGCATGGGAGCTCGGAACAGACTCCAACAACCATGCCGAAATCCTCGCCCTGTGGTAGGGACTAAACTTGGTAGCAGAATGAAATGTTCAAAGACTAGCAATATTCGAAGATTCTAGGATAATCATTCAGGCCATCAACGATGAAAAGAAACCAAAGACCCTCCAGTTGGCCCACATCTACTCGAAGATAATCCTCCTCATGTCTAAATTCACCTCCTTTAAAATCTATCATATTCTCAAAAGCCTGAACAATCTTGCGGATGTCGAGGCCAATAGAGGCTCACTCCTGAGAAAGAACACACTCCACGTGAATGGTGAGTACATGGATGCCTCAATCCCGTGAGCCTTACCTCTGTCATGTCATGTCAAGCTCTGCTCAGAATAGATTGGATGCTCTGCATATACATCCATGCGCTCTATTCTCTAGAATAGAAATCAACCACTTACGAGCAATATCCATGCTGCGTGATGATGAAGGGTACAACAAAGCTATGGAGCACCTCTCCGATCCAGGTGACTCAACAGGCATGCTCAGCTATATCTCGGCCAAGGCGCTCTAGTTCTTCACCGATCTGGCCCAACTCCAAAGATATTATTGCAAGAATTCGTGGTGCAAAGGAAGGCAAGAGACAATGTCTTTGCCCTCATCTTCTGAACCCACGCTAGAAGAAAGAATCAATCTTATGAAGATAGTGCTAGATAGGATCAAAAGATCGGTCTAGGAGTAGACCAACCTAATGCTCAGCCTGGATACTATTGGAGCTAATCGTTGGGACTCCATAAATCAAGAGCTCAAAGTGCTCAGAGAAGAAGTAGCCAGGGAAGTCGAGGTCAAATTCAAAGACATGGAAAATGTGATTGGAGGGATGTGCCACCAGCTAAGCGAGATTGAAACGAAGGTCGAGGAGCTCTCCAAAGCGTGGCCCAACACCTCAAAGGCCTAGGCGAGTTTAGACGATGACTAGCCCATCCACCGCACTATTACTGTAATCTCCTCCCTTGTTCATGACAGCTAAACCAATATCTTTGGGTCCCCTCGAGACCCTCTTCCAGCCCCTGGAATTTTATAAAAATGACTTGAGGTGTCGCTTTCCTATTTTCTGCTAGACTGTGGTATGTAATGCACCTGACAACCCATTTGTCGGATTATAATCTATAAACCTATTATCCGTTTCTATATATATATATATATATATAATTTTAATAATAATATTTAAAAATTAATAAATTTAATCAATATTTAAAATTTAATAGAACATTTAAATAAAATAAATATTTGATTATAATTTAAGATCTTTGGGAGTGTTTATTATTGTTCACAAATAATCGCACCTTGTTTATAAAAGAATCTTGCACCAAGCATAATTACTATTAAAAAAAAAGTTGACTATTAGCAAAGTGTAACAACTATTCACAAAAATACTAGTGTGTTATGGAAACAAAATACATAGAAACTATCTAACCATTCTATTTTCAAATTAATATATCCTTTAATGTTTATTATTATGATCATTATTATTTTTATTATAATTCCATTGAATTCTTAACTCCAAACAATTAAATTAAGCCGAATTAAAATGGTTTTGGCTTCATTATATTAACCCAAGAGAGCTCGAGTTCAACAAATCTTGTGAGTTAAAGTCCCAAAAATTAATATGAAACATTTTGAAGCAAAAAAGATGTTTTGAAATAATCTTTGTTTAAAAAAACAAATTGTCCACAAAATTGAGAAAAAAATATTTTATGTCGTTATTTGAGTAAAAAAACATAGTTCAAAGTTATATTTTGTAATAAAATTCAGTTTGGCAAATGTTTTTAAATTATATGTTTAATACTGTTGGTGGTAACTTTGTAGAAAAATTAAAAGTTAGAAAAGATGGTTGTGTTTGAGATCGTGAGTATTATTTTAAGTTATAATTTTGTTATAAGTTTTTTCAAACTTATGAATATTGGGTTATAAGTTTTTTTTAATGCATAATTAGTTATTATATAATAATTTTTACAATTAATTTAAAAAGTTTTTAATGTAATTTAATATAATTTAGTGATAATTTAATATTAATTAATTATATATTTTGTTTTTTATATAATAATAATAACTTTAAATATGTTTATTTTTATAAATATTTGGAAATTGACTTTTATTGAAAGTTAAGGCAAAACTATAGTGATAAAAGATTCTTTGAAAAACCTAGATTTGTTATGAATATAGTTAATGAAATATTAATCATTCTCTTTTTAACAAAGTACTTCACAAATTTATACTCATTTTTTAAATAATAATGATCATTAACTAAAAAAATTATATATTTTAATTTTATTTTTAGTAATAGTAATATGAAAGAAATTTATTTTATAGGTATTTGAAAACTGATTTTAGTCATAATTTAATTTAAGTATAATGAGCTGTAAATAAAAATTAATAGATTCAAAGCTTATTTGGATAGTGAAAACAATTGTAAAACTAGAAATCTTGTTTTTTTCTAAAAAAATACTAATTTGAAGCATGTGTTTCCCCACCTACTATGAGATTTGGAGTTTAGTATTTCTGAAGAATTATGGAAAAAATTGTGAAATTTTAGAAGCTACTTGTAATAATAGCCATGAAGTTAGATGCAATACATTTATCCTACCTTAGTAAAAGTTGGAATTCTTCCAATTGAAAGTATAAATTTGGAGCTCATCATGATTTTCTATCAATGGTCTTATAACAAGTATAGATTATTAAATTATTTTCTATCAATGTTCTTAGAACAAGTATAAATCAAGTATATTTTCTATCAATGTTCTTAAAACACGTATAATTCATCATTTACAATTTTCAAGATGATTTCCAATCAATGTGATGAAGATAGCCTTGTTGTCCGAAGAACATAGCCTTGTCATTTCAATGTGATGGACATAGCCTTGTCGTCACAATGTGATGCAAACATCATGTCATCATAATGTGACAAACAATATCTTCTCATCGTAATGTGATGAACATAGTCTTGTTGTCGCAATAAATGCCATGTTGTTGCAATGTGATCAACATACGACATGTATGTTCATGACATAGCCACTTTTTACTTAAATGTCTTGTCGTTGCAATATGATGAACATACCCTCTTCGTTGCAATATCCACATCATCGTCAATATCTCACAAACAATATCTTGTCATCGCAATGTTATGAACATAGCCGTGTCATTGAAATGTGACACAAATATCCACTCTTCATAATGTGATGCAAATATTTTGTCTTCGCAATGTGACGAACATAGTTGTGCCATCACTTTGTGAAGAACATAACCATATTTGTTTTAATGTGATGAACATAGTCATATACGATGAACATACAATGTGACAAACATAACCATATTGTCGCAATGTGATGAACATAACTATGGTTGACCTTGGTTGACCATGACCATGGTTGGTTGTGGTTGACCATAGTTGACAATAGTTAACCATGTTTGATAGTTGTTGTCCATAGATGACCATGGCTGGCCATAACCATATTGTCGCAATGTGACAAACATTAGTTCATCATCACAATGTGATGCACATAACCATATTTCCAGAATGTGACAAACATAGCCTCATTCTAGCAATGTGATGAGCATATCCTCATCATTCCAATGTGACGCAAATATCCTATCATCATAATGTGACAAACACTTCCTTGTCGTCGTAATGTGATGAACACAACCCTGTCGTTGAAATAAATGTCATATCATCACAATGTGATGAACATACGACATGTTTTTTTATCACATAGTACATTTGAGTTGATCACATAACCACTTTTTACTTAAATGTATTTTGTCGCAATGTTATGAACATAGCCCTGTCATTGAAATAAATGTCCTATCATCGCAATGTGATGAACATACGACATTTATGTTCATCACATAAGACATTTATGTCCATCACCTAACCACTTTTTACTTAAATGTCTTTCGTCACAATTTGATGAACATAGCTTCGTCATCGCAATATCCTCGTCATCGTCAATATGTGACAAAAAATATCCCTTCATCATCAATATGTGACAAACAATATCTCGTCATCACAATGTGATGAACATAGCCCTGTTGTCATCAATATGCGACAAACAATATCATGTCATTACAATGTTATGAACATAGCCTTATCATCGCAATGCGATGCAAATATCCTGTCATTATAATGTGATGCAAATATCCTGTCGTCACAATGTGATGAACTTAGCCCCTTCATCGCAAAGTGACAAACATAACCATATTGTCACAATGTGACGAACATAGCCTCATCATCAAAATGTCAGGAACATAGCCTCATTGTTGCAATGTGACGCAAATATCACATCGTCGTAATGTGACAAACAATTCCAAATGTCACTACTTGAATGTCATCCTTAGTCTTGGTCAACCATGATCATGGCCAACCATGGTAACCTATAGAAAACAATTGTCAAACATGGTTATCCATTATCGACCATGGTAAACCACAATCAATCATGGTCAGAGTCAACCAAGTTCAACCATGTAGTGAAGGTCATCCATAATGAAGATGAACCATAGTGAAGGTCTACGAAAGTTAACCATGGTCATGATCAACCATAATTAACCATGATCATGGTAATCCAAGGTTAACCATAATTAACCATGGCCATGGTCAACCATAAGTATCCATGATCATGGTCAAGCAAGGTCATAGTCAACCATAATTAACCATGTCAACCATAGTCTTCATTTCCTTCCCAAAGACTACCAAGGTCTAGCAAACATAACCATGGTCATGGTCAACCATAAGAAACCATTGTCATGATCAATCGTAATCGATCATAGTCATTTTCAATTAATGTATTAATAATTTAATAATGTATTACTCTATTAGTGTATTATTACTTTAGCAATGTATTAATTAATAATGTATTAATAGATTACATTATTAATGTATTAATACTTTAATATGTTACATTATACATTAATGTATTAATACTTTAATTTATATATTAAATGTAATAATATATTATTAATGTCTTAATACTTTAATAATGTATTAATAGTATTAATAAATACATTATAGTCAATGTATTACTACTTTATTAATGTATTCATATTATAGTAATGTAATTATTTATGCATTTAATGTGCTAATATATTTAATTATGTATTTAGTGTATTATTAATGTATTACTTTATTATTGTTTTAATACTTGAGCCATGTGTTGATTAATAATGTATTAATGACTGCCCGTATGGGCGTAGACGGATTGTGCCGTGTAAATGGAAGGAAATTTGTAAAATCAAGTCTTATGTGATTCTCACCCGGATTTACTTTAATTTTTACATTACATTAATATAATAATTATGTATTAATATATTAGTATTTTAATAATGTATTAGTATTTTATTAATGTATTAATATTTTATTATATTTATACTTTATTAATGTTTTACTTTAATATAATACTTAAGTATTAATATATTAGTACTTTAATAATGTATTACTATTTTATTAATGTATTATTATATTATTATATTTATACTTTATTAATGTTTTACTCTATGGATATATTAGTAATGTATTATTTAATAATGTATGGATGTATTGATTAATTAACACATTACAATATACATTAATACATTAGTGTATTAATACTTTATTATAAATTTTATTAATGCATTTAATGTGGTAAATGTAATTAATGTTTTTTTAAGTATTATTTTATTAATGTATTAATAATTTAGAAATATATTAATTAATAATATATAATGTAATTATGCATCAATGTGTTAAAATGCATTAATTAATTAATTAATTAAAATGCATTATTTAATTAAAAATGTATTACTACTCTAATAATATATTTATTAAATTATTAATATTTTAATAAAATATCTATTAATATATTATTAATTTAATTATGTATTATTAATCTATTACTTAATTATTGTATTAATAGATAATGTGTTAATTAATAAATAAACTATACAATAATGTATGGTTAATGTATTGATCATTTTAGTAAGGTTCTACTAAATACGTTATGGTAATATAATATATAACTACATTATTGATGTATTGTTATTTTAATTTGTTACATTGTACACTAATGTATTAATACTTTATTAATGTATTACTAAATACATTAAAATGAATCTATTGCTACTCGATTAATCTATTATTTTATTAGTGTATTAATAATTTATTAATGATATTTTAGTAATGGATTTAACGTACTAAATGTGTTAGTGTATGTAATGATGTATTAAAATATATTATTTAATTAAAAATCTATTACTATTCTAAAAATCTATTTATTAACATATTCATATTTAAATAAATTATTTGTTAATGTATTATTACCTTAGTTAGTGATGATGATGATGATTAACGTCCACTAAGACCTAATTGGTCTATCGGACCTTAAGAGGGTAAGTGATTACTTGTGATTCTTTAGAATTGTGTTTCTGTGCTCGAAAAGCATTAAGAGAAGCTTTCCAAGATCACCATACTTT